>JAJOZX010000133.1:1822500-1897500 GCA_023014485.1 Bathynomus jamesi
TTATATATATATATAATATATATATATCTATATAATATATATATATATATATATATATATATATACACAGTGGGGCTCATAAATATTCGTACAGAGAGATACTTCAGTTTTATTCGTCCTTATCTTTTGTACACTGCAGTGGATAGTTATAAAAAGTTTACTGATCGTCTAGAAAAGTTTAACAAATACAAAAATTAGTTCAACTCCAACATATAATGTAAACCACCAAAGAATTTAAAAAAGTTAAAAAATGTTAAAATGCAAAAATTTTCCTGCATTTATTTACAAAATTATTTAATACTTTGTGCGTCCACCTTAAGCTTGAAGAATTTACAAATTTTATCAGCAGTTGGATGTTTATTGATTACAGACTGTCGGCAATTCTGAATTCTAGAATTTTCGCTATGAATCTTCATGGAAGACGGATGACTATACAAGCCATTAGTAGGCAATTGATCGTCATGGTAAAAAGCTGTCTACAGATCTTAAGAGATTTGTTATTGCTCCACTCGACTCTGGAAAGAGTTATAGGAAGCTAGAAGAAGAACTTCGAATTCCATTTACGACGGTTGCTGCAGTTATAATAAATGGAGAGGCTCTGAAACATCAACTCTCTTCGAAGGTGTGGACGACCTTGCAAAATTTCAGAACGTACAGCTAGACAGACTGAAAGATAATGGCTGCTGTGAATTGACGAGTGACTGTAGGTGATGTTTGTTTAAGATCGATGTTCATCCCTCTACTATGCGTCGTACATTGAGAAAGGATGGTCTGCATGGAAGAGTTGCACGAAGAAAGCCTCTGATACGAAAAGCGCACAAGAAAGTTCGTTTAAAGATCATCAAAATGATGGATTTGCATTATGGAAGAAAGTTCTCTGGACAGACGAGACCAAAACTGAATTATTTCGGAATAACGAACAACAGTATGTTTGGCGAAAATCAAAAACTACATTCGGGGAAAAAAACATCCTTCCTACCATTAAACATGGGGTGTTAGTAGTTTGTTTCTTTGGGGATGCTTTAGTGCTTCTGATCCAGGAAAGCCTGTTATCATCGATAGAATCTTGAATTCGAAGAAATACCAGGAAATTTCAGAAGAAAATGTGTTGCCTTCAGTTTGGGAGTTGAGAATGGGTCGTAATTGGGTATTGAATTTGAATTGAATTGAATAACGTTTATTGATAAAATAAATACAATTTTTACATATTTTTTAGTTTAAGAAATAATTATGAAATAGTACTACTTATTTTATTTAATATGGCCCTTAAGCTTTAGGCTTTACTGGGCTCTTAATTAAAAATAAAACAGATAGTTATTGTTAATAATATATAACTCATTAATAATATATAAATTATGAATAAGAATTATTACTTAGAGTATATATTAATCTTAATTTATTATTATAGATATAAAACAAATACAAAGTCATTATTGAAAGTACGAGACCAATACTACACAAAGAAATCAATATTAAACATGAGGGATGAACAATAACAAATAATGTACATTTAATCATAGATTACACACGAGAAATGAATAAGTAATAGAGTAATGTACGTACATTTAACCCTAGATTTTTATTAATATTCCATTATTAATCGAGATTTCAACTTGCTTTTAAACGAGTTTATATTCACAATAACTTTTATATTAGCATTTAAATCATTCCATAGTTTCAGTCCAATGAAAAGGGGTAATTTTTGAGATGAAGACAATCTAAATCAAAGAATAACATGCTTTGATCTATTTCTGGTCTGATATGAATGGATTTCTTGATGAGTTACAAAATATTTCTTTACTCATTGTAAGTAAATGATTTTGTTCTTACACTCGTAAATAAAAATAAAATCTGCAAGTTTGATTACATCTTTGAGCTTTATTGGTTTTAGCTCTTTAAATAATGCACTAGAATGATCATGGAAATGAGCATCAGATAATAAATAACCGTACTGCTCGTTTTTGGATGACAAAGATACTGTTTGAAGCGTTGTTAGCGGAGTTTCCCCAATCAAGGGTACAGTACGTTATATAAGAAAGAACAAAAGTATGATACAGCGTTAATAAAACCTGTTTAGGGACTACATTTCTAAGTTTAAACATTATAGTAACGCCCCTTGAAATCGTTTTTGATATAATTTACATTATCACTCCATTACACTGTACTAGGTACTGTAACGAGATAATGATCCAAAACATAAAAGAAAAAGTACCATGAAATGGCTTCAAGAAAAGAATTTCAAGTTTCCCTAGTGGCCCAGTCAAAGCCCAGATCTTAATTTAATCGAGAATTTATAGTTTGATTTGAAAAAAGGTGTCCGCGAGAGAAACCCTTCGAATCTGAAAGAATTGCAACAATTTTCTTCAGAAGGCTGAGCTAAAATTTCTACTGAGAGATGTCGAAACCTCGTAGAAAAATACCTAAAACGAATCATTAAAGTCACTCAAGCAAAATATGGAAACACAAAGTATTAAATAATTTTTTATGTAAACTTCAAGAAAATTTGGCATTTTAACTTTTTTTTTATTTTCCTTAAATTCTTTGATGTTATACATTATATGTTGGAATTAAGCTAATTTTTTTTGTTAAAATCTTCCAATGGTAAACTTTTCATAACTATCCCATCCATGGTACAGAAGATAAGGACGAATATAACTGAAATATTTCTCTGTACAAATACTAACGAGCGCCATTTATTTATATATATATATATATATATATATATATATATATATATATATATATATCGGTAGATAGATATGTAGATAGGGAACTAAATAAATAAACATCCTTAAAACGTATGAATTATCAATCCTAATGTCTTTTCTTCCGCTCAACACAAACGACTGTTACTTTCCATTTATCACATGTATTCATAGTGTGTGTGTTTTACAGCATATATTTTTACTTTAACGTAGTGCTTAAATGAAGCACGTTCTCTCACTTGAAGACACTCAATCCATACAATAGCAGGTGGTTTAACGCTCCTCATTTTCTTACACCGTATAATCCGCCGTATACCACGTAATGAACTTTATTAATTCTCATAATGGTTAACGAGACTCGTGTCATCTCACGTATTCCTTCCATTTCAAGCTAATTAAACCCTATATACTATTTGCTTAGCTTCATCCGCGGAATCATTATCACATACGCCGTTTCACAATCCTAAATTACGTTATCATTATATTGGAAGATGTTAAGATGCTGTTATTAATTAATTATGTGTGTGTGTGTGTGTGTGTGTGTGTGTGTGTGTGTGTGTATATATATATGTGTGTGTGTGTGTGTGTGTGTGTGTGTATATATATATATATATTATTTAAGAACCTAAATTTAATTACTGTAAAACACAGTTAGCTTCAGAGATTTTCTTTAACGAAAAAAACAAAAATTGAAGGTAAAAAGGTTTCATTATTTTGTAATAAAGATGTTGAGAAATTCTCTCTCTCTTTAATTAAAATTACTTATTTTTGTAAATATATATATATATATATATATATATATATATATATATATTAAACACAGACCGTGCATGGAATAAGGAACTCTTCTGGAAATTACATCCACTATAGTTCGAATAAGTAATGATAAATGGCAAATACTATAATTTTTTTCTTTTTCATGATGGAAAACCCAACGTGAGCACCGGGTTACTAGCAAAGAGGCCCCAAAATATAGCTTCCCCTACCAGCTATCTGCAAAGCAGATAAGATCCAGCTTTGGGACAGGATCCTATCTGCTTTGCAGATAGCTGGTGAGAGAAGCTATATTTTGGGGCCTCTTTGCGAATAACCGGTGCTCACGTTGGACTTTCCATCATGAAAAAGAAAAAAAACTATGTATTTGCCATTTATCATTACTTATTCGAACTACATATAGTGAATGTAATTTCCCAGAGGAGTTCCTTGTTCCATGCACGGTCTGTGTTTAACATATAAGTTTCTCAGGGGACCATTCTGAGTTCGTATATATATATATATATATATATATATATATATATATATATATATATATATATATATATACAATGTGTCCGTAAAGTCATGGTGGGATTTTAAATAGCTATATTATTGCAACGAAACATGATAATGAGATGAAACAATGCCAAATTTAAGAACAACTCTCAAAGTTGTATCTTGTAGTTAGTCTAGGCTAAGCTTAACCTTTATCTCGTAGTTAGTCTAGGCTGTCCACATGCCTATGTTGAACATGAGCGTAATAGCCCGAAAGTTAATGTGTGGTGTGCTCTAGCACGAGATCGAGTGATTGGCCCATTTTTCTTCGCGGAACCCACTGTGACATCACACAACTACCTCGCTATGTTGGAACATTTTGCAGTACCCCAATTTATTGACAATAATGTCATCTTTCAGCAAGATGGTGCTCCTCCGCACTATGCCAACGTTGTTCGAGAATTCCTTAATGAAAAATTTCCACAGAGATGGATAGGAAGAGGAGGATGGAAGCCATGGCCTCCACACTCTCCGGACCTGACACCTCTGGACTTTTATTTGTGGGGTTACGTCAAGCAAAGCGTGTACAGTGTACCCATTAGGGATATTCATCACTTGCACGAGCGAATCACGGAAGCTATCGCATCCGTCACTCCTGATGATCTTGGGCGTGTGTGGCTGGAATTGAATCACCGCCTAGATGTCTGCAGGGCTACCAGAGGAGCCCATATCGAACTACGTTAAATAAAGTTATTCTTTTAGAGTTATTCTTTTAGAGTTGTTCTTCAATTTGCCTTTTTTTTCATCTCATTATCATGTTTCGTTGCAATAATATAGTTATTTAAAATCCCACCATGACTTTACGGACACACTATATATATATATATATATATATATATATATATATATAATCAGTTGCGTTTGTTTATGAATTAGAGTTACTATAATGAAAATAAATTTTACCGAGCAGATGTTTTACTCTCTCTCTCTCTCTCTCTCTCTCTCTCTGTATAGATATATATATATATATATATATATATATATATATATATATAGAGAGAGAGAGAGAGAGAGAGAGAGAGAGATCGAATCTAAAACTGAGAGCCAGAAAGAGGCACAGCGCTCAATCCAGAGTACTGGGGCACATTGCACTAACTCCCGGGTTATTATCACCAACGCCATCGGGAATCAAACCCCTGACCTCACTTTTCACTTCGCTTATCGGGAAACGATGTTGCCCATTGAGCCGCCAACGCCAAGCTCAGTCGGTAACACCGCTTACCTATAAGGAGGGGTCGGAGGTTCGATTCCGAATGATGCTAGTAACTTGTAATAATAATACTAGAGTTAGTGCCGTGGGCCGCATTAATTAGCATGAGCGCTGTGCCAGTTTCTGGTCCCCGAAACTCATTATTACCCATTATTATTTATCCACCCAGGTTTACTGTAAGTCTGGGCGACAAGCTTGACCTTAAACTAAATGAATTAATGATTTAGGCGAAAGTGTTGACAGAAGACAATATATATATATATATATATATATATATATATATATATATATATATATATATATATGATGAATAAAACCACGAAGGGAAAAGAAACACAAAGGGGTGCTCAAGCGCTTTCGTCTAATGACATCTTCAGGAACACTCACTCGTCATTAGACGAAAGCGCTTGAGCACCCCTTTGTGTTTCTTTCCTTCGTGGTTTTATTCATCATAAATATTTTTCACGTGTCACTTTCGTGAAATAATTTTTCATATATATATATATATATATATATATATATATATATATATATATATATATATATATATGGTGTACAATAAGTCTGGCATTGATTATACACAGGCCTGCGATGGTTTTGTTGTCCAAATATTTTTTCACTTATATAGTAATTTTTGCACGCTGATTCCGAAAATAATATTCATTTTTCGCCATCACGTACAGATTTTTCACAAAATGTCATATTTCATATTACATATGCAAGTAATTTTCATTAAAATTTACTCAATTAAATTTTGATTAAAAAATACTGCCTATAAATGCTTCCAGATCAGAAGTGACGTCATAGCGTCTTCTAGAACATTCGAGAAACGCTACGGCAACCAGAGGGTGTGTAAATAGCTCAAACATTTTCTGCTATATTTGTGGAAATTACTGTGAAAAAAACAAAGGCGAGATATTACAGACTTCGTCAAGAAATCATACTATGCGTACTTCGGAATGAAACTTGGGAATCAAGACAAATCATGGGCTCCACATAAAGTTTGCAGTGTTTGCGTTGAACTTAGACTATGGAGTATAGGTAAAAAGGATTCTTTACCTTTTGGGATTGCAATGGTCTAGCGTGAGCCGAGAAATCACAGCAATGACTGCTATTTTTGTTCATGTAACGTGCAAGGCTACAATACTAAAAATAAAAAGGAGATTTCTTATCCAAACTTTCAGTCTGCTATACGTAAGACCTGTTGCTCATGGACCTGGTATACCTGTACCTACTAAACCAAATACTCTTGATATACTGTAACTTCATCTGATTCGGTGTCTGATGACGATGGAAACGATGATATTGATTGTTTTCAAACCGAAACATCTGGTGAACCCCAATTGTTTACACAACATGAGCTTAATGATTTGGTAATAGATTTGTCTCCCGAAGGATTCTTCAGAGATTTTGGGATCCAGACTTCGCTCAAAGAACTTGCTTTCTCCCGGGACGTCATTTTACTGGTACAGAAATAGAGAAAAAGAACTCATCCAATATTTTTCTCAAGAAAATTCACTGGTATATTGCAACAATGTTTCAGAACTAATATTTAAGCTAGGCGCTGCAGTCTATGACCCAAATGAGTGGAGACTTTTCATTGATTCCTCCAAAAGAAGTCTAAAAGGCGTCCTCCTTCACAACGGTAACTTGTATGCACCCGTTCCTGTGGCTCATTCGGTTCACTTTGAAGAAAACGTACGAAAATCTTGAGCTTCTTCTAGCTAATGGTTAAATACAAAGAACACGGTTGGCTACGTTGTGGGGACTTAAAAGTGATTTGTATGTTGTTAGGTCATCAACCAGGTTATACGAAGTTTCCATGTTTTTTGTGTGAATGGGATAGCCGAGCAAGAACTCGGCACTGGATAAAAAAGGAATGGCCACGCAGAGTCAACCTGACACCTGGTTCGAAAAACATTCAACATGAAAGTTTGGTTGACACGAAGTCCTTTTACCTCCGCTTCACATAAAATTGGGCTTGATGAAGCAATATGTTAAGGCCTTGGACGAAGATGAAGATTGTTTTAAGTATCTGTGTGGTAAATTCCCAACTCTTCCGGAAGCAAAATTGAAAGAAGGAATTTTCGTTGGTCCCCATATTAGAAAACTGACTTTGGATGAACACTTTGAAAGAACAATGAACAATCTTGAAAAAGAAGCGTGGATTGCTTTAAGGATGTTAGCAAATTTTTGGGGAACAACAAGGACCCAAATTACCAAAACATTGTGAACAACATGCTAAATAAGTTCAAAGAGTTGGGTTGTATACGAATTTAAATTACATTTCTTTCATTCACACTTGGATTATTTCCCTGAGAATCTCGGAGCACTCAGCGAAGAACAAGGAGAACGGTTTCACCAAGACATCAAAGAAATGGAGAAGAGATATGATGGCTGATTACTGCTGGATGTTGAAACGGGATACTCTAGAATTATTACATAAAAGAAAAGGAACAGCGCATACATTCGAGACTAAAAGGCATAGATCTCACAAGAAAACTCAGGACAACCTTTCAACCTTTCAGAGGTTCCGTGCGATGATTCCTCATTTCACGAAGGTCAAATAAAGGTGAATATGTAATTGACGTTAATAGTCTTCTTTCTTTTTAAAGTTGTTTGCATTTGTAATTAGTATAACAAAGCGAAATAGGTACGTAATGTAAATTGAAATAAATAATATTTATTTATGTTGTTGGTTTTTCCCTTCCAGTTTGCAGAAAATCCTTACGTGATAGATAAAAAATGGACACCTTATTCGAAATCAGGGTAGTTGAATTATATAAAATCAGTTATTAGTAAGAAAAAAACGCTTTCAAAGTTCTGATTCGCAGGCCTGTGTATTGATACTGATTATGGAAACTGACGCCAAGTAAATAAAGTATAAATAATGTAATACAAATAAATATAAGATAACTACACTTTCTACTCTACCTGGATTTGTATTGTGTGTATTTTTATATTTTGTATTTTGTAATTTGAAGCTGGAAATATTTCCTTCTGGAACAGAATTCCAAAGGGAGCACTTGATTCGCGAGTGATGCACATTTGTTCCACAGTCGGACCCTATTTGTACGAGACAAGTGCTTCATGAGGATTGCTGACCCACGAATGTTCCACGGTTTCCACACATAATTGTCTGATGAAACGTTATTTATAACTCCCAACGGTAAATGTCTAGACTGCCTGACCTTAAACAAAATCATAAATTAAAGTACTTGCAAAAACGTACCACAAAGCATTTTCAGTGTGCATTACATAGTATGATTTTTTATATTACTTTTTGTATTACGTTGTTAATGCGAGTGGAAATATCTAAAATTTTAAAATCGGCCCTGACTGCGCATACACAATTTGTATGGAGAGGTGTCGAGATGATGGAAATTGATTAAGGATTACATTATAATTAGTTATCCAACATTAAAAAGCACTTTAATTTTTTTCTTTCCATAGACGAAGAATGTATATCGTTTTTTGTTGTGAATAAATTACGATATTTTAGAAATATTTTTTTAATTTGCTTTGATTGTGTACGCATGCTAGTCTTGTTTATGTACAGGGTGGGCGAGAAGTCCCAGTACTCCTAAGATATAGTTTATTTTCTTTGCAGGGTCCCTCTACCCCTTATAATATAGTTTTTTTTCTTTGCAGGGTTTAATAATGGCATATCAAAGTTCATATAACATCAATTGAAGAACACATTATAACAAGCACATGTGTGCATGAAGATCGAAACACAGGTGATACGATAGCTACCATAAAGAATACTTCAGTGAAAGATTAACAAAGATCCACCAAGTAAAATGGCGTTGCTTCATTGGGGGAAAAAAGAAATCTTCGATATTGGTAGCATTAAAGATTTATCACATACTCGTTGAAAACCAACCTGATAAGAAACATGTAATGCATCCTAAGAATTGATAAATCGCTCACCCTTGAAATCAACAAATCTTCATAGCTTGGCATTCCAAATTCAACGATGAAAGATCATATGTAAAACGGCTTGAAAGTTAGGCCGTGGCGTCCTAATTTTACCAATGAACTGGCTGATCATGACAGGGATAACAGGAAAACATGTTGCAAAGAAATCCTCCACATCTTCACAAGTCCTTCTTGAAGGGAGGTTTTTACAGCAATGAATGCACTATTTATCGCAGTAGCTGATCACGAAACATCTTCATTTGGTCGAAAGAAAATCCTCATTACGTTGAAGAAAATTAACACAATCCCCCTCATGTCATGATGTGGGCAACATTAAACGCTCGCTGTGTGGTTGGTCCATACTTTTTTGATGACATTGTTAATCAAGTCTCTCTCTCTCTCTCTCTCTCTCTCTCTCTCTCTCTTCCTCTCTCTCTCTCCCCAGAGTGTTGCGAGAAGTGCGCGACCAGGTGGCTCCCCACCTGGCTACAGTCTTCAACAAATCGTTGGAGATGGGCCAGGTGCCAGGTGACTGGAGGGAAGCCAACGTGACCCCTATCTTTAAGAAAGGGGATCACGAAAGTCCAAGGAACTATCGTCCCATTAGTCTCACTTCAGTTGTAGGTAAATTATTAGAAGGGATAATAGTTGATAGGATCGTTGACCATTTGGACTCCTACAAGCTGCTTGGGGACTCCCAACATGGGTTTAGACGGCATAGGTCGTGTCTCACCAACTTGCTCGAGTTTTTCCACGTCATGTTGAGTGAGTATGATAAGAGTAGGGCGATTGATATACTTTATCTCGACTTTCAGAAAGCCTTTGATAAGGTACCTCACCGCCGGCTAATGGCGAAAGTGCGTGCGCTGGGTATCGGTGGGGAAATAGGTAGGTGGATTGAAAACTGGCTGAGGAATAGGCGGCAGAGGGTTGTAATTAAAGGGGCTAGTTCGGGTTGGGCCTCGGTCACTAGGGGGTTCCTCAGGGTTCCGTTTTGGGGCCACTGTTGTTTATCATTTACATAAATGATATCGACGGTGGCATCGTCAGTCGGATCGCCAAATTCGCTGATGACACCAAGCTTGGGGCCAATGTTGGGACGCCGAAGCGATCGAGGAACTGCGTGCGGACCTTGGTAGGATAGGAGAGTGGTCCGAAAAAATGGCAAATGCCGTTTAACTTGGGTAAATGCAAAGTGATGCACATTGGCTACGCCAATCCCAAGTCGGACTACTCGATGTTGGGTAGTAATATCGAGGTGACTGATTTAGAAAAGGACTTGGGTGTGCTAATTAGCAGCGACCTTAAGTTTACGAAACAGTGTGTAGAGGTGGAAAAGAAAGCCCAGAAACTATTGGGTTATATCAGGAGGCAATTTCAGTTTCGGAACAAGGAGATTGTGCTCTCACTGTACAATTCCCTTGTTCGGCGCACCTGGAGTATGCTGTGCAGTTCTGGTCGCCCACCCTCAGGAAAGATATTGAGAGGCTGGAGCGAGTGCAGGCGAGGGCCACAAAGTTAATCCCTTCCGTTAGGCATATGGGTTACAATCGACGGTTACGCGCCCTGAACTTGTTTTCGCTTGAAACTCGGAGGCTGCGCGGTCAACTGATCGAGGTTTTCAAGCTCTTACGCGGGTTCAACGATGTCGATTTTAGAAGTATGTTTAGTTTAAATGATAACCCAACTCGTAACAATGGTTGGAAGTTGGATTTGAAAAGGTTTAGGACTAGTGTGTGTGGGAATTACTTTACGTATAAGATCTGTGACACATGGAACAGGTTACCTCGGAAGTTGTGAACAGTTCCTCTGTGGATCAGTTCAAGAAAAGGTTAGACCAAATCTTGCACACTATTTGAGTGTGTACAAAATTTTCCCTGGCACCCGTTGCCATTGGTACCTCCTCGGTATGGGCCGCAAGGCCTTTTGAGGTACTTCTTTTCCTTGTAACTCCTTGTAACTCTCTCTCTCTCTCTCTCTCTCTCTCTCTCTCCGCAGGGGTATAAAGGTTATGCACATTTCTTCTGGATGTAGTAAACTTTATACTTGGGGTGTGACAGCCCTCCGGTCCCGAGTCGTGGGATTCTAGAGGAACTGGCTGCCAGTTCCTTTAGGTTCTCTCTCTCTTTCGGGAGGGCGGGTGAAGTATTTTGCACAATCCCATCCCGTGGGTTACTAGGACCCCATCCCATCCCTACTCTGTCCTTTTAGCTTACGTTAAGGTTGTTCTCCTCTGACTGAAAAAAAAAAAAAAAAACTTTTATTCAAGTCTTTTTCTCTTCTTTTACTATTAGGACCCTACTGCTACCTCATGCGTGGGAAGAGAGGCTTTGGAACCTCTATAAATAACACCATTTAACGCTCGTAGGTTGTGAGAGACTGGGATGGAGGGGTCCCAGGCGTAGGGGCGCGATGAATGGAGTGTGGCTAGTGCCCCGTTAAGCCCATTCCTAACGCGTAATGGCCTGACCAGCCCCCTGCGACCGTTCTTTGGTGACCAATTGATGGTGCTTGGCTGTACTGCTCTGAGGTGAGAGAGCTTTACTGCCCAGCTGGGTTGCCAGGCCAGCGTAAAGTCTCGGGCGTAGCTCTGGGTCTGGTGGGATATCCCTTGAACACTGGATTCTAAGAGTCTGGCCGCTTGTGAGTGACTAGTAAGACTTAGTAAGGGGCTGCATCTCGCTGCCGCTCCTGGCGGAAAATCCGTGACGCTTGCGTCGCGAGTGTTTGTCAGTTGGTAGCTGCGACACGTTTGGGACTGTCCGGCCCTGGGGAGACCTTTGGTCGGTGCGCAGCAGGAGAGGTGTAGTCTTCTGGAAGGGATGAACGTCACTTGCAAATAGGTGGATGCGTCTACGCGCGGGATGAATTCACCCCCCCCCCCTTTTTTATATACTGGTCAGAACGTTTTTGATAGTTTTCATTGCTAGAACGCTTTATCTTATTCAGAGTATTCAGAAAAAAAAAAAAAGAGAAAATATGGCAGGGCCAGCTAAATTGAAAGCAGAATGCTTTAAATGTAAAGTTAATCATTGGTGCGTTGACTTCCCTGAAGGTAGTATCAGCGATATCACATCCCTTAGTGTATGTTTGTTTTGTAAACTTAGAGACAACCACGAAAAGGAAGTTAAAGAGCTAAAGGAATTAGTAAAAAAGCTTGAAGCTAGGGTCGTAGCACTGGAAATCCAACCCAGTGGACAAGATCAAACTAAAAACACACCAGCAGATTTAAACTGTAAGATTAAGCATCTAGAACAAAGCGTGGCACGCTTGGAAAACACGGTGACTATTCCGGAAAATAGAACGGAGGAACAAGAATTCAAATTGGTAAAAAATAAAAGACCCTCAAAACCAAAACATAAGGATTTGGAACCCATTACCATCAAAAATAAGTTTCACTTACTTGCTGACGAGGAGGATGAATCCTTTTTAATTGGGGATTCTATGGTAAGGAGTCAAGGGGACTTTTTCGGAGCAAGACGCGTGACCAAGAGAAAACTCCGATGTTTTCCGGGTGCCACAAGCCAGATAGTTAATAGGGAATTAGGCAAAATTAATATCAAGAACAAGAGTTGCCCTATCATTGTCCATGTTGGTGGCAATGACGTTTTTCTGGGAGGGACAGGAGGGCAGACAGAGTCCATTATAAAAGAATTTAAGAACCTAACTGACAAGGTTAGGGATAGGACAGACATGGGTATGGTAGTAGGAATTCTCCCTCGAATGCGTGCTAGTGACTATACTCTAAGTAAAGCCATTGGCATAAATAAAAGAGTTAAACGCATGTGTGATAAAAAGGCCTAAAGTTTGTCGATTTTTGGCCTACATTCTATGGAAATGGGGAATACTTTGGTTCGGACGGGATCATTTTAACCAGAAGGGGAAAAAGAAGTATGGGATTTACTGAACATTAATTTGTACAATCTTTTTAAACTAGGACCCCCCAAACCAGCAATTGTCCCCCTCCCCCAGCAGTTAGTCCCCTCCCCCAGCAGTTAGTCCCCCTCCCCCAGCAGTTAGTCCCCCTCCCCCAGCAGTTAGTCCCCCTCCCCCAGCAGTTAGCCCCCTCCCCAGCAGTTAGCCCCCCCCCCACCCACAGTTAGTCCCCCTCCCCAGCAGTTAGCCCCCCTCCCCCAGCAGTTAGCCCCCCCCCCAGCAGTTAGCCCCTCCCCAGCAGTTAGTCCCCTCCCCCAGCAGTTAGTCCCCTCCCCCAGCAGTTAGTCCCATCCCCCAGTAGTTAGTTCAACTGCGTCGGGAAACGACTCAGGCCAGTTAGGAAAAACCACAACTTAAAATCACTCAAAACTGTGCTCTTCAATGCTAGGTCAATTAGAAACAAACTAATGGAATTTATAGCGCTTGTCAAAACTGAGAACTTTGACATCATCGGAATAACGGAATCCTGGATTCATTCTGAATCAAGGGATTTTGTAGGAGAATTTGAAATGGTAGGTTACAAAATGTTTCACAAAGATAGGAACGGAAGGGAAGGCGGCGGTGTACTTTTGTATGCTCGGGACTCCCTGCACCCAGTAAACAGTAATATCGTATCTGCTCATGAAATGTTGGGAATTGATCTAAACCTAAATAATAAAGTAGTGCAGCTACTTCTAGTATATAGACCACCTCACTACCCCGTGGATAAGGATATAAACTTGTATAACCAAATTAAGCAGAATAGTGAATAATAAGATCAGTGTGATTTTTGGTGATTTTAATTGTGGTAATGTAAATTGGGAAAACAAAACAGCTGATGCTGAGGGCTCAAGACTGTTGGAATTTGCCGATGATAACTTATTAAGTCAATGGGTTGATGGGCCTACTAGGGGTAATAATAAACTAGACCTCATATTCACGAACGAAGATGACCTAGTCTCTAACCTGACTATTGGTGAAAATTTAAGTAACAGCGATCATAATTTGATTAGGTTTGACCTCAGGGTTCCAGTCAATACACGCGAAAAGACTCGTGAAAGACTGGATTTCTCGAGAGCAAATTTTGAAAGCTTCCGAAGTAGTTTAGATACACTTGAAGTTCTAATAAGTGAGGATGTCAATGTCACCTGGAGCTCATATAGGGATCAATTTAGAATATTACAGAACACTTTTATACCCACTAAAATGGTTTCCTTGTCAACAAAGTCACCGAAATGGTTTAACAACGAAATTAGGAGGGCTATTACGGGAAGAAATAGAGCCTACAAACTACTTAAGTCGCATTTCAACCACACTAATTCAGAAAACTATATAAACCTACGTAGGAGGGTTAAGTCCTTAATTAGATCAGCCAAACGTGATGAAGAAGCTAGAGTTGCCTCACTCTGTAAAGTTAACCCTAAAGAATTTTTTGCCCATGTTAATAGCAGAAAGCCAATTAAAAATTCTGTAGGCCCCTTAAAAGATAGAAATGGCGTACTGAAATTCGGTGATAAAGATATAGCTAATACGTTAAACGAGTTCTTCGTTACAGTCTTCACGGAGGAAGACACAATAGAAGTGCCAAGTCCTCGGATTACATATGATGGTGACAATCCTGTAGAGACCATAAGTTTTACGAGAAATGAGGTACAGCAATTAATTGATAAGATGAA
This sequence comes from Bathynomus jamesi, assembly GCA_023014485.1. Taxonomy (NCBI): domain Eukaryota; kingdom Metazoa; phylum Arthropoda; class Malacostraca; order Isopoda; family Cirolanidae; genus Bathynomus; species Bathynomus jamesi. Next base: position 1,837,239 of record JAJOZX010000133.1, read on the forward strand.
TAAATACAAATCACCTGGTCCTGACTTATTTCTTCCAAGGGTATTAAAAGAGGTTAGCCACAATGTTGTTGACGACTTAGTAACCATATTCAAACAATCAATCGAGTTAGGGAAAGTTCCAACCGACTGGAAGTTAGCAAATGTAACACCTATCTTTAAAAAGGGTGATAGGGAAAATCCTTGTAATTATCGCCCGATCAGTTTAACATCAGTTGTCGGCAAACTGTTGGAATCCATCATTACAAAACGTATTGTGTATCACCTTGAATCTAACAATCTAATTTTTTATTCTCAACATGGATTTAGGCGACATAGATCCTGTCTGACAAACCTGTTAGAGTTTTTCCATAATATGCATACACTGTACGATGCAAGTAGGGCAATAGATATAGTGTATCTCGACTTTCAAAAAGCCTTTGACAAAGTCCCTCACGCTAGATTGTAGCTAAAGTCAAAGGACTAGGAATCACCGGGCTCGTTTCCAACTGGATTGAGGATTGGTTAAAAGATAGAAAGCAGAGAGTGGTAATAAATGGAGTGGCTTCGGAGTGGGCGCCCGTCACCAGTGGTGTCCCACAGGGTTCCGTGCTGGGTCCTTTACTTTTTATCATCTATATTAACGATATAGACGTCGGGCTTCTAAGTGCAATCTCCAAATTTGCAGACGATACGAAATTAGGAAGTAGTGTAGGTACTGAGGAGGGCGTAAGAATGCTTCAGAACGATCTTGACAGGTTGGGCGAATGGTCTGCTACTTGGCAGATGCCATTCAACTTGGACAAATGTAAGGTAATGCACATAGGTTATAAAAACCCGAAGACCGATTACTCTCTCTTGGGAAGGAACTTGACTGAGACCGATCTAGAGAAAGACTTAGGAGTCTATATCAGCAACGATCTGAAACCGTCGAAGCACTGTGCAGAAGTCGAAAAGAGGGCCTTAAAATTATTAGGTTATATTAAAAGACAGTTCCAGTTTCGGAACGAGGAGACTGTAATGTGTCTTTATAATTCTCTAGTCAGACCTCAACTGGAATACTGTGCGCAGTTTTGGTCTCCATCCCTCAGGAAGGACATAGAAAGGTTAGAAAGAGTACAAGCAAGGGCTACAAAATTGATCCCTTCAATGAGAATGCAAAGCTACCAACGGAGATTGGAGCGCCTAAATCTGTTTAGCTTAGAGACGAGGAGGTTGCGGGGTCAGCTTATTCAAGTCTTCAAGATGCTCAAAGGAATAGACAGGGTAGATTACAGACACTTATTCTCACTTAATGCCAATCCGACAAGAAATAATGGGTTTAAACTGGAACTAAAGACATTTAGGACCTCTGTCTGCGGAAATTTCTTTTCCTATAAAATCGTTAATATCTGGAACCAACTTCCCTCAGAGGTTGTTTCCAGTCAAAGTGTAAATGTGTTTAAAAATAGGCTAGACAAAGTACTGAATACACTCATAGTTTAAGATTAAAACATAAGAAAACTCTGCAGGAGTTCGCTTGCAGTGTCTCTGTGAGCAAGCTAATATAGAGCTATTTATATATTCTCCACTTTCCTGTAAAATTTCCTTGGCTACTTTTCCAGGGTCAAGGTATTTTCTTCAACCTTTTTCCGTACCTGCCTCTGGCAGGGAGGGAGCGGAGGGTGGGGAGAGAGCCTTCTACTTTTCTATCCAGTTTTCTACTACTGCTAGGATAGTTGAAAGAAAAATAAACTTTTAATAACAGGAACCTCCCAGAGTGGACCAAAAGGTCTTTGAGGCTTCCTCTTGTCCTTGTAACTCCTTGTAACTCTCTCTCTCTCTCTCTCTCTCTCTCTCTCTCTCCGCAGGGGGTATAAAGGTTATGCACGTTCCTTCTGGGTGTTGTAAACTTTATACTTGGGGTGTGACAGCCCTCCGGTCCCGAGTCGTGGGATTCTAGAGAAATTGGCTGCCAATTCCTTTAGGTTCTCTCTCTTTCGGGAGGGCGGGTGAAGTCTGTTGTACAAACCTGTCCCGTGGGTTACTAGGACCCCTTCCCATCCCTACTCTGTCCTTTTAGCTTAGGTTAAGGATGCTCTCCTCTGACTGCAAAAAAAAAAAAATTTTAGTATTTTTTTTTCTCTACTCTTACTATTAGGACCCTACTGCTACCTCATGCATGGGAAGAGAGGCTTTGGAACCTCTATAATAACACCATTTCACTTCAGTTGTAGGTAAATAATTAGGGGATAATAGCGGGTAGGATTGTTGACCATTTGGATTCCTACAAGCTACTTGGGGACTCCAACATGGGTTTAGACGGCATAGGTCGTGTCTCACCAACTTGCTCGAGTTTTTCCACGTCATGTTGAGTGAGTATGATAAGAGTAGGGCGATTGATGAGAAAGCCTTTGATAAGGTACCTCACCGCCGGCTAATGGCCAAAGTGCGCGCGCTGGGTATTGGTGGGGAAGTAGGTAGGTGGATTGAAAACCGGCTGAAGAATGCCACAAAGTTAATCCCTTCCGTTAGGCATATGGGCTACAATCGACGTTTACGTGACGCGGGTTCAAAGATGTCGATTTTAGAAGCATGTTTAGTTTAAATGATAACCCAACTCGCAACAATGGTTGGAAGTTGGATTTGAAATGGTTTAGGACTAGTGTGTGTGAATTACTTCACGTATAAGATCTGTGACACGTGGAGCAGGTTGAAAAGTTCCTCTGTGGATCAGTTCAAGAAAAGGTTAGACCAAATCTTGCACACTATTTGAGGTGTAGAAAATTTTCCCTGGCACCCGTTGCCCTTTAAAAAGGTACCTCCTCTGTATGGGCCGCAATGCCTTTTGAGGTACTTCTTTTCCTTGTAACTCCTTGTAACTCTCTCTCTCTCTCTTCTCTCTCTCTCTCTCTCTCTCTCTCTCTCTCTCTCTCTCTCCCTCCATCGAAAACTCCCGCTAACCACCATTCCCTTACTTGTTCATACTCATTTTACCCCTTTAACTATTTCTCCTCTATCCTATTTTGCAACGTGCTGAGGCATGCATTCAAGAAGTAGGAACGAATTTCGAACATTTACTTTAATGAAGCAAATGTATCACACTGGGTATTTGCATAAAATGTAAAAAAATATGGAGTTTCAATTTTCTGTCTCGTGCTATAACTCGAAACCTACGGGAATCTCGACCTCTGTTTATATGGTATTTTTTCTTTACTTTTGTCTCAAGAATACAGCCTGCTATTTATGAAACACATTTATGCATCACCCTGTAGACAACGACCAAATATAGAACAATTTCACACAAAAACTTTTTTTCACGAGACTCACCGATCACCTTTACATTGCTCTGAAATGAAATACTGAAACCAAATAAAAAGTCGCTCTATACTTGAAGGAAAGTGTTCCGCAGTTTATCTTTTCTGAACCATTTCAAGTGGTAAGAAAGAGGTTCTAATGGAACATCCTTTACGAAAACTGAAATATGTTCCAATATGCACCAAATTAACTCTTGAATATCGTCACTCTGTATGCATCAATATAATTATTGATCAATACACTCTACAGTGAAACGCTAATGATTTATTTGACTTGTACTTCTATATATATATATATATATATATATATATATATATATATATATATATATATATATATATATATATATATATATATATATATACAGCTTTATGTAATCCTTTTCTTGGATATGAAATTTTAGGTGTAAATATAGATGAATTCTAAGTTTTGAAATCCAATATAAACATTTTGTTAATGGTAATTAAAGAGATATATTAAGCAAAGTTAGGAATCAGTAAATTATTATTTTTAAACTAAGTAGAATTTCGCTTGATCCTCCCTCCCTAATTCGTTTCTCACGTAACTAATAAAAATGAAAGACATAGATCCCCCTAAACTTATATTTCACATTTTTATTTACGATGTGAGCAAACTTGCTTTTCAGAAGCCTCTAAAACTGAGCTTGTAAATTTCAGACCGTATTTTCTTTCGTGAAAATGTCAACTTATAATAAAGTTGAAGGAAATTTAAGTCGTGTATCTTTTGCTTTGGAGCTAAGCTGTTTAAAGTACTTGTTAACTTTAGCTATTTCTTAGAATCGGGTTATAACCTAAATTCTAAATTTTGAAACAAACTTTCAAGTGCTGAAATATTTTGCAAAGATAACTTTTACATTGAGGAGAAGGATAGTGCAAGATTATTGCAAAAACTAAAATATTTTCTTCAATATTTTCTTTCTCGGACAGCAGCCACTCCTCTCAACTGTAACCTCGCAGTTAAATTAACATTATTTCTAAAAGTGTCCTGGTACATTTTGCGAAGATTGTCGAACAACATTTTCTGGTCAGATCAAAGAAACTCCGTTGCTGTCTCCTCTTTAGTACTTTATGCAAGAAGCGTCTTATCAAACCTTAAATGGTTCAAGCCAGCGGATGATCAGTGGGTAATATAGGAGAGACAGAAACTGGCACAGCGCTCAGGCTAATTAATGCGGCCTACAGCTCTAACTCCAGTATTATTATTACTTGTTCTAACACCATTCTGAGTCGTACCTCCGACCTTTCCTTAAATGGAAACGGTGTTACCGACTGAGCCAAGGGCGCTGGCACCTCAATGGACAACACCGTTTCCCAATAAGTGAAGTGAAAAGTGAGGTCAGGGGTTTGATTCCCGATGGGTTCTGGTGATAATAATCAGGGAGTTAGTGCAATGTGCCCCATTAGACTGAACTGAGCACTGTGCCTCTTTCTGACCCTGTTAGATATATAAAGAGAGCGAGAGAAAGTAACCATCTTCTATTTGGTAAAATTTATTTTCAATATGTTGACTCTAATTCATAAACAAACGTAACTGAATATAAATAAATAAATAAATACCTTTGGTAACCTTTGGTTTGATTCCGCCCGAATTGTTCATTCTGACGAAGGCCAAGCTTTTCACTCCACCCTAGACCTACAGTTTAACGTGGAATCCCAACCACACCCCACCAGCAGCCCAGCGTCTTAACCACTAGGCTACCCAGAGTACCCATTTATCTACCAACCATTTTCTTTATTGTGTGGAAGGATGAACAGTTGGGTTTTGCTGGGCGGTGCCTGCCGTCACCGGGTCTCGATCCGGGGGCCGATCGATTCGTAGTCAGCGACGCTCACTACTACACCACCGAGGCGCATATATATATATATATATATAGTTTTTCACAACCTGTCTGCCATATTTTCGGGGGTGATTTGAGGGGTGATATTGAGTAAAAAAGTTAACATAACATAGGCGCTATTTCCAACCATTGCGGAGCTAAGGACGTTTTAAGATGTGCAAATAACAAATCCCTACTTGTGTGTAATTCGATAGATGGCAGCACTGGTGATAGTTTCGGCTAAGGAAGTTACCACTATTAATCCTCAGTTTTTTCTTTCAGTTGGTTCTGATCTGTAGTACGAGACACTGTGTTGCGCTAAGGTAAACAATCAAAATGAACCAACAGTTCACACCCTTTGAATACGCTGATATCCATTTCATTTATGGATTCTGTGATGGTAAGAACAGAGCGGCAGTTGAGGAATATCAAAGACGTTTTCCGAACCGCCGAATACCGAACAGGCAAGTGTTTAGTGACACACACCAGAGATTAAGGAAAACAGGGACAATTGTTCCACGTAACCAAGAACATGTAGCACGACGGCCCGTTGCTGTGGAGGAACGCATACTGGACCTAGTACAACGTAGCCCAACTACCAGTGTTCGAAGGATTTCTAGACGAATTGGTGAATCCGCATCGCGTGTATGGCGAACCATACATGATCAGGGTTTGTATCCCGATCATTTGCAACGTATGCAAGGTCTTCAACCGGATGATTACGATAAACGTGTTCAATTTTGCCAGTGGATGGTTATGCATCGCCAAATTTTTAATCGCATACTGTTTAGTGATGAAGCACAATTCATTAGGGATGGAATTAACAATAGACGAAATTCCCACTTGTAGTCCACCGATAATTCTCACGGTATCATTGAAGGAAACTTTCAACATCGATTCTCGGTGAATGTTTAGTGCGGTGTAATTGACGATCAGCTGATTGGACCGTTCGTTTTGGAACAACGATTAACTGTTGATATTTATCTGAACTTCCTAGCCAACGAATTGCCGCTTTTGATGGAGGACGTGCCCTTGGAGACAAGGCGCAGGATGTTCTTTCAGCACGATGGGGCGCCACCACATTTTGGTCGTCATGTTACGGATTATTTGAATCAGCGCTACGGGAATCGTTGAATTGGTCGTGCTGGTCCAATATCGTGGCCCCCGAGATCTCCGGACCTAACCCTTCTTTTTATGAGGCCTTATGAAAGAGATAGTCTTCAAGACCAAAGTACAAACGAGAGAGGAACTCTTGTGTCGGATTATGGATGCCGCTGCTTACACCCCGAAATGATTCAATGGGCGGCAGTGGACTTTTGTTTGGAACGAGCAAGGCTGCGCATTGAAAACCGAGGCGGACATTTTGAACATTTATAAGATGTATCTCATAAAATGTAGCAATAAATACATCAGATTAATACTCTCGTTTATTTTTTTCCGTGCACCTTAAAGCGTTCGTAGCTCCGCAATGGTTGGAATTAGCACCGATGTTGTATTAACTATTTTACTCGATATCACCCCCCCAAAATCTGACAGACCGGTTGCGAAACCATTATATATATATATAATATATATCATATATATATATATATATATATATATATATATTATATAGGGTGATTCAGCAAAGAGTACATTAAATTGGAGGATGAAATCCTTGGATAATTCTAAACGACAATGTCTCTCCGGTAAAATGTCAGATTCTGCATAGTTTCCATGTTACAATACATTTAAGATGTTGTATTAATGAGAGTGAATATGAAGTGAAACCCCCGTAGGTTTTTGTAATCATTTATTCACAGATCTCTACAGTTACAACCTAAAGGAAATGTTCAAAGTTGCCCCGTTCTGCCTCAATGCAGGCCTGTACACGTCGTACCATTGAATGTCTGACGCGTTCCAGAAGAGAACATTTTGCCCGAGCATCAAGGGAATATCTGGATACTGTTTATCCCAACAGGTGGATAGGGCGTGGTGGCCCCGTTCCCTGGCCACCCCGATCCCCAGATCTTAACCCTTTGGATTTCTACTTGTGGGGCCATTTAAAGACGTTGGTGTATGATACAGAGGTTCAAACAAGAGAGGAATTATGGCCACGTGTTCGTGACAGGTGCGAGCAAATTAAACACAGTCAAGGCATTCTGGAACGCGTCAGACATTCAATGGTACGACATGTACAGGCCTGCATTGAGGCAGAACGGGGCAACTTTGAACATTTCCTTTAGGTTGTAACAAAGAGGGGTCACACTGTAGAGATCTGTGAATAAATGATTACAAAAACCTACGGGAGGTTTCATTTCATATTCACTCTCATTAATACAACATCTTAAATGAATTGTAACATGGAAACTATGCAGAATCTGACATTTTACCGGAGAGACATTGTGGTTTAGAATTATCCAAGGATTTCATCCTCCAATTTAATGTACTCTTTGCTGAATCACCCTGTGTGTGTATATATATATATATATATATATATATATACATATATACTGTATATATATATATATAATACAAAAATAAATTGTTTTAATTAAAGGAAAAAATTTCTCAATATTTTTATACAGAATGATGAAATCGTTTGACTTTCAATTTTTACTTGCTTCGTTAACTGTGTTTTACAGTTATTAAATTAAGTTCTAAATAAAAAAAAAAAATAAAAATATAAAAAAATATATATATATATATATATATATATATATATGAGAATAAAACCACGAAGGAAAGGAAACACAAAACGTGTTACTTTCGTGAAATAATTTCATATATATATATATATATATTATATATATATATGATGAAAAGAACCATAAAGGAAAGGAAACACAGAATGGTGCTCAAGCGCTTTCGTCTAACGACATCCTCAGGAACACTGAAGTAAATAAAAGAAATAAAAATTGCGGGAGGAGCATACAAATTTGTAAGGAAAAACTACCAATTTTAGCACTTTGCCTTCTTGTCTAAATCCGTTCTGAACCAATTCAAAACAACAGGATCAAGCGGATTGTTTACAACCAATTTTATAGATAATGCCTGAATTATATATAGGTCACAAAAAAAATAAACAAATAAAAATAAATTAAAAAATAAAAATTGTAAGAGAAGCATACAAATTTATAAGGGAAAACTACCAAAGTTTTAGCACTTTTGCCCTTCTTGTCTAAATCCGTTCTGAACGAATTCAAAACGACAGGATCAAGTCCAAAAAGACCCTGGCTCATGTTAAAATTATTTGTAAGTTGAATAATAGCAGACTCAAGAATATTTCTTAACAATGTTGCTAGAGTTAAACAAAATTGAAGCATTATTCCAATCAGTACAGTGCGATAACTCTGACAAATGGACAAAAAGGGCACTGGACGACTGTTCCGTTCTAACAGAATATTGATGCTGTTTTACACGCGTGTGCAAATCCTTTCCCGTCTGACCAATGTAAAAGGAATCACATTATTTACAACCATTTTTATAGACAATGCCTGAATTATTGGTAGGGCTATTTTTAACTATGATATTTTTCACAATATTGTTATATGAAAATACTACGTTAATATTCAAAAGTTTAAGTACATTAGCAATGCCTAAAAAGCCTGGGAAAAATGGAAGTACTAAAATATTCTTTGACAAAGTGCGAGGGTTATTATTCACACGATAGAAGGTTCGTTTTGCCTTGTTAAAACAAGATTCCATAAACGCAGGTGGGTAGCACAGATCACTTCCAATACCGCTAATTTTTTATAATTCGAGCATCCATGTATTCCGGACTGGCGATCCTAAGAGCGCGGTGAAACATTGAAGAAAATATAGCCTTCTTAATAGGGGTGTCATGTCCGGAGTAAAAGTGTACGTAGGACAAATTGTTTGTTTTTTCCGATAAATTCTAAACTTAAACCTGGGCTTTCCAAAAACTTTAGAAGTGGAACAAAACAACTCAATCCCATCCCATCTGTCCAGCTGGTTCTTGAAATAAATCAGGTCGGTGTGCTGGAGGTTCCTCACTTATTTTGGCAAGGCATTATTAAGCTTTGGGCCTCGTATTCTCCATCTTGGTTTTCATGTCCCCCTGTCCCACCGCCGCTGGGACAGTACAAAATCTGCTTCTTCTCTCATTCCAGTTTGTTTCTATTTCATTTTTAAAGATAAGGACAAAACCCCTGAGTATTTTCCATGTGTATATTATTGTATACCGCTCGCGTCTTCTGTCCAGAGAGTAGAGTTTCAGGGATTGTAGTCGTGACCAGTAGTCTTTACCTTTCATTTCCTCTATCTTAGGCGTAAAAGTCCTTTGTATACAGGCTTCAATGTTCGCAATGTCTCGTTTTCTGTATGCTCTTGTGAATATTGAGCAATACTCAATTATCAGTATGATGTTTGCTTTTCTGGTAAGGAAGCTCCTCCAGATGTTTCCCATTATTTTTCTAGCTGTTGTAATTTTGATGTTATAGTGCTCTCTGAATTCTGCATCCGCCGACATTATTACTCCAAGATCCCTGACTGACTTTTGGGTTTGGTGTTTTCTGTTTGGCTTGCAGTTTTGTACCCTTTTTTCTGTAGCACCTTGTTATTACATATCTTAAAAGTTGGAATTTTTCTTCGTTGAACTTCATACTGCTGTCTTCTGCCCACTTGAACAATGTTTCAATGTCGTTTTGTAATTTTTATGTGTCACTGTCATTCACTATTTCCTTGCATATCTTGGTGTCATCTGCGAAACATGATACAATACTCTCATTAATATCTGCATCACTGTCTGCAATCATTATTATGAACAGCAAGGGAACTAATACTGTACCTTGTGCAATTCCTGCATTCTTAAGTTTGTGTGCTATAATTCCATGGTCACATTTATCGAAAGCTTTAGGAAAGTCAGTGTGTGTATATATATATAATATATATATATATATATATATATATATATATATATATATATATATATGTGTGTGTGTGTGTGTGTGTGTGTATGGATATATAACCAAACTTGATATACAAGGGTTCACTAAGTTATTATCTGGAAACCAGCTTGAAGGCTTGTAAAAAGGTCAGAGGTCAAGGTCAAGAGATCAGCAAACACGTTATCCCCCCAAAATTTGCCCTATTAAAGGAAAAGGTAGGATTATGAAACTTGTGTAAAAAATTCCCTTGTGATACTCTAATCATTCAACAACTTTCATGTCTATAGGTCAAAGTTCAAGGTTACAAAGCCACTAAAGTCATATAAGTTCTCCGCTCAGTAACTGGCGAGTGTTTCGACTCAGAATAACCAAACGTGCTGAATAAGTTTACCAGTTGATATGCTAGCCATCCTATACATTTTATGCGAAAAGGTCGAAGTTCAAGGTCTGACAAGTCTACTCATTAGTAGATCTAGAGGGGGGCCAAAGGGGCCATGGCCCCCAAAGCTGATAAAGGTGGGGCTAACACTATCTTTCCGCCCCCAAAGGCTGCGTAAAATACTTTGTCCTACCCCTTCCCTTTTTGTTCATGTTACCTACAAAAGTGCGCTAGATATCTACTTATTTATTTCTATTTACCTGAAATCCGTACATTGGTCACTTACTTGAGTTTGCATGGGTCTTTATATCCCAATATTTTAGAACATTTCTTGTGAATCTAGCGGTTTTCAATATTTTTAGGATGGATCTATTGACACTCAGTAATTCGACTTGGCATTTCTGACCTGAAATACTATTGACTGTTTTCACTATCCAGTCAGATTTGTCGCTAATCGGGTTGTCTTTGTCACGACGCGAATCCCCTGTGCCTTGTTTGTTTGTTTGCAGTACTACATTCAGTGGCTGTTCTGGAGGCAGCAGTAAGGAACGAAGAGACTTTCAGTGATAGCGTGCGCTGCAGCCGACGAGGCGCTGTGCACAGTAACAATCAGCCCTGTGCTAAGGATTGGGAAACGATAGGAAGGTAAATAAAGTTTTTTATTTATGAAGGATTTTTTGTGTAAAAATTTTGCTAAGGCCCTCAAATTTGGAATGTATGCATGCATGCATTGCATCGCATTTCTTTGATGATGAAAAGGTGTTTTGATGTAGAAAAAGAGGAAACAGCTGAATGCATTTTAAACACTGCCTTTGGAACACCGTACTATACAAAAAACAGGATCTATTCTACCAAGCCTAAGACACTTGAAGACCTAAAGACCAAAGTCTAGGAGGTAATCGACAAAATCCCAGATGAGCTAGTTACAACAATTATGTCAAACATTTGTGTAAGGTTGAATACTGTGTTAGAAGAAAATGGCGATTACATTGAACATGTTGTTCAATTAAAGTTAATAAACTATGTTTTACGTACCTATTGCGTTTGTCAGTGTCTAGATTCCCTTTTTTTTTTTTTAGCTCAGAGCATTTATTTAGAAATAGGGGCATTTTTGGGGACACCTGGTATATATATATATATAATATATATATATATACAGTATATATATATGTGTGTGTGTGTGTGTATATATATGTGTGTGTGTGTGTATATATATTGTTATGTATGGGAATAATGTAATAAGGTTAATTAATTACTGGCTATAAATTAACCCACAAACAAAATTGATCATGCAAACAGAATGAATTTTATGTGTAAATACCAAACTGAAAGCAAAGCCAAGCAAACGAAGAATTGCATTCGTCAAAAAATGGCGCTGGGTATTTCTCTATAGGTTCGGGTGTAAACGAAACAATTTGGAAATTCCTAAGTACATGAAATTTAAAATATATGCATGTTAAATACTTGTATAATTTAGGGAAAAGGACATGAATTCAATTTTTATTTAATTCTAAATAAGTTCGGATAAAAATACCATACATAGGTTACACAGAAACTAGGAAAATAAATAATGTAAAATTACACAAAAATAAAGAAATTCAATTAAGGAAGCACGTGGGTTTCCGCGGCTCACGCCAAGCAAAGAAAGAAGACGTTATAAAATTGAACGTTCATTTATGTATAAAATGGGAAAATCCATTAAAATTAGATTGTTACATTATTAACAAGTTTAATGGCATGTTAAATTGACACCTTCGGAAAAGTTAATAATTCTTAAAAATAAGATGAATCAAAAAGAATCTTATGTAAGGAATCTTGCACCTGGCAGCCTTGCGCGGAACCATAGACCGAAAAGATGCTGTTAGACAAAGGAAAACGATGTAAATAAGAACATTAGATTTATTTCTCCTTTTAAGAACAAAAAACGAGTTCTTAGTGGAAGTTTTCTCAAGTATATAAATATACCGTAATATACCGTAATGATAAATTCAAATCGCGTGTGGCACTTAGAAGCAAAATCGTTCTTTAGGTGTGTAAAATATTCGCCAAGTTAAAATGGTCTTCCCTATAAAGAAAACGGACTTAGCTTGAATAACTTAAAGCGAACGACTCTCTTTTTAAAGTTCATTTCAGAAAACGCAAAAGAATCAAATTTTAAAACCTGGTTCCTTACGCAGTAAAATATAAAGAATGAGAAGGTGGATCACGAATGTAATTACAAGAAATTAAACCCATCCAAAGGGGGTTTACGGCTGTAAGATAAGTAGCTAACAATTTGTAATTATTGAAATTCATCCTTTATTATATTACCTTAAACATCATACCATTTCATTTACATAATTGTCTTATATTGATTTTGAATTTCAAAATTCTTAAGACAAATGTCAGTTGTCTCAAATATCTTTTCTTTAAAAGAAGTAATTATGTCAAAGTTTTTCATTGTAAATGATTTCATGCTAAAACTGGCTAACAGTCATATTTTAATGTGCTTATGCTTTTTATTTTAAGTGGCTGATGTTAATTCTAAATATCAAATTCTTGAAGTAAGAATCAATTTCTCAAGTGTCATTTCTCCAAACAAATATTCATGATTGCCAAAATTTCACTGTTGTATTGTAATTGAGCAAAATTTGTATATACCTTATATACCCTAACTATGTTTGAAGACAAAATGTCACAAACCACTGATATTATTATACAGGGTGTCCCAGAATTAACTATCTATTTCAATGAAATCGGACAAATTTAATAAAAACTGACATAATTTTGTGTTTATTACTAAATTATGATACAAAAACAAATAGATTTATAAATCATAAGTCAAAACTTTATTGAGAAGTTTCAACATGTGCACCGTCTGTATCTCTGCAAATTTCAAATCTATCCTCAGCGCTGCGAAACACATTTTGAAGCATTTCAGGTGTTATCTCCCGCACTGCCAACTGGATGCGTTCTTTAAGTTCAGCTAAACTATTGATCTTTTGGCGATAAACCTTTGTTTTTATGAAACCCCATGCAAAGAAATCCAGGGGTGTCAAATCCGGAGAACGCGGAGGCCAAGGTCGAGGTCCTCCACGTCCAATCCACCGATTCGGAAGGCGTCTGTTGAGGTATTCTCGAACAATTAGAGCATAATGACATGGTGCTCCATCTTGTTGAAACACAACATTATCAAGAATGCCATCATCAAGAAGCTGTGGTTCGAGAAACTGCTGAAGCATATCAAGGTAGACGGTACCTGTTACAGTTGCTTCCGCAAAGAAGAATGGGCCATAAATTTTGGATTTGGTCATTCCAAGCCACACGTTAACTTTTGGAGAGTCTCTTTGCCATTCTAAAAATAAAACTACGAAAAACTATGAAAAAATTATGAAAATAAAATTATGAAAAAAATTTAGAAATTTATACATTTTTAACACATATTAAACATGATAAACATAAATAAAAGTGTGTTTTTAAAAAATATGTCCGATTTCATTGAAATAGATAGTTAATTCTGGGACACCCTGTATATATCAGATTGTTTAAACATTAACGCGGTAACAAATAAAGTTTGGCTAATTAAACTTTGCCCTTGTATTTGACATATATGCTCTGCTCATAATACACTTTTCGAGTGCAAAGGAGAAAAGTGAAGGTCACTACTAATGTCACAAGACCACTAAGGCCATATATATATATATATATATATATATATATATATATTATATATATATATATATATATATATGTGTGTGTGTGTGTGTGTGTGTGGTGGTGTGTGTGTCTGTGTGTGTTACATAAGTGGGTGATTTTTATATACTTTATCCCTTAACTGTTGCTATTCTGGGGCTTTGCACTTGTTAAATGCAACAATAAATATGAAGTAGAAATGAAGACTATTGCAGCATTCAAGAAGAAATTATCTCTATACTGCAATATGGAAAATTATTATCAAATATTAACTAGAAAATTGTAAAGAGGTGTAAATTTACCTAACGTTGAATCAAAATATAGGAAATAACGTAAATTTATTACAATAATCGTTGAGGTACATCATAAAGTTTGTTATAAATTAGTCTTCATTTCAGCTTAAGAAAGAATATCCTCGAAAATGGAGGCAAAAGAATGACTCGCCGTCTTTGAAAGAGTTTCGCGCAAAGACTCTGTTTTAAGGTTCTAAGTGCCAGTCAAACAGTCTTACTCTTTTCGAAATTCAGTAATTTTTTTCAGCGAAAGAAAAACTTCACCCTTACATACACACACACACACACACCACACACACACACATATATATATATATATATATATATATATATATACACACACAGTATATAACTAAATATATATACATATATATAAGGGGTTCCAAAAAACCTTAGCACCCCCATTTGCAGCTTACATGTTTACTTATATCGAAATAGTTTTTAGTGATTATATAAATATATAAAATTCTTTATTTATTGCAGGTATTAAAATTACTCTAGCTGATAAAGTGATAATATAATGGCTTCTCAATTAATTGGTGATTCGGAGAGACAACGTGTGATAGATCGCATACGAGCAATAACATTTCGGGAAGCTCGTGATGCTGGAGCCACCTTTATAACACGTTCATGGGTTGCCAAAAAGTTGCGAAGAAGTGAGGACTTCGTCAAAAGAAATTGGAATAAAACTTTGGATGAATGTGAAATGGATACAACCAAATCTGGGCGCCCAAATTTGCCACTCTCTCAGGAAACAAAGGACATCATTGAAAGCGGTACGCGTAAGCGGAAAAACAGCTGCGCTAAACTTTCTAGAGAGATCGAAGTGTTGAGAGGAAAGATCGTTAGTGGTGAGATCATTCGACTGTACCGTCATAGGCAAGGTTTAAAGCCTTGGCATGAACTTCCAAAGCCAAGAAAAACTCAACTTAACATCGATGACAGAATGTGGTCTGATTCATTCATTTAGCTGTCTCCGATGAATTTTTTGTTTACGTAACACGTCGGCCTAACTACCAAAATGATCGAGTGTGGGCCACAACACCAGATGAAATCGATTACAATGAACATTATCGCGAATTATTAAAAAGTTCAGACTGTGTTGGTATGTTTATTTTGTTCACTGCAAAGAAGCTCATGTGGGTGCTGAAGCCAAATGGTCAGAGTTGGGATGGACAGTATTTTCGTGATATTATTGTATCCCAGTATGTCATTCCTTTTCTAAGAAACCCAAACAATGTTATGGATGTCGATCAGGTCACACTTCTGCACGATAAGAGCCCCTGCTTTAAGGGGAACCATGAGATCGATTTCTTTGGAAATGAAGAATGGCCAGGAAATTCTCCTGACCTGAACGTCTGTGAACACATTGGATCAGTTATAAAGGACAAGGTTGAATGTCTCTTGTTTCAAGAACCTGCAGCAAATCGATTTTCGAAGGATACAATGACGCAACATATTGAAACTGTTTTAGGAAATTTGTGTAACGATCAAGATCTATTCACGTCACTTTTGGCAAGCTACCCAAAGCGAATTCAGGCTGTCTTGGAAGCCAATGGCGGGAACACCAAGTTTTAATTGTTTCTCATTAAATGCAGGATTAAATTTTCTTTTGTAAGGTATGTTTAGTTTTACTGTACCTCTAATGGTTTAGGCCATGGGCGGGGGGGCTAAAGTTTATTGGAGCCCCGTACGTGTGTGTGTGTGTGTGTGTTGTGTGTGTGTTGTTCACACAAATTGATCACTGTCATAAAAGAACTAAATATAATAACCATTAAAATGAATCTCATAAAAGTTAATATTAAATTCATCAGAAAATTACATTTTCTTATACAGGGTGGGCCAAAAAAAAATATTACCCAATTTTTTAAAAATAGTGTGGCTCACCCTGTATATTGATCTTACTGCTGAGGCCGTATGTTGTACCCATACTTTTACCCTTTCAAACATTGGCTTTGAAACTAGATTCAACGCCCCAGGAGTAGAGATACAGGCTCACAACTGGAGGGAGGTATCAGAATATGGTACTCAATTGAAAGGCGGTCAAAGTCAGCAACTGATACTTTCAGATGACAGTCAGTTTCTTCATAAATAATTAGTTTTCCTAATTTTTACACAAAATAACTAATTTATTTCCTTTTTCATTTCAGACCATCATTCTGCTATAGTTGGTGAACAAATTATAACATAATGAAATACTCTTTGGAAGATGAAGCATTGATAATGAACCTGCGTTAGGAGAAACCTGGACTTCAATATCTCAAAGAAAATCGATATCACAGGGTCGACCAAACGAAAAGAAGGCAGTGAAAGGTAAAAAACATCACGTACTGAGGAAAATATTGACACGGTTTCATCCATGATATGCAGTCAAGAAGAACGGCCCAACACCCACAAGTCCGTTAGAGAAATTTCAAAAACTACTGGTATTTCTCGCTCTAGTGTTCGTCGTATAGTAAAAGATGATCTGGGTCTTAAATGTTTTAAAAGAGTCGAAGTTCATAAGCTTTCTGCATCAAATAAGCAAGCAAGAGTTGAAAAATGTCGTGCTCTTTTAGATCGATTCCCAGACAGAGAGGTGTCGAGAATATGGTTCAGAGACGAGAAGACCTTTACGGTTGCTTCAACAATAAACACACAAAATGGCCGAGTTTATGGAAGACAGGACAAAAAATCTATCAGTCTAGATCGACTTTGCAGGGAACGTCCGCATTTTTCTCAAAAAGTCATGGTTTCCATCTTTATTTCAAAGTTAGGGAAGTCAGAGATTGTTTTTGTTGATCAAAATGCCAAAATCACTGCTGCTTATTACCAAGAAAAAATCTTTGATGCAGTAGACCAATGACGAGCAAGGTTGCAAGCGTGCATTGATAATGGAGGAGGGCACACACATTCCGCATAATCTTGGACTCACTTGGGTAACTGTTTGGAAACAGAAAGTTTTTCTACCCGCGTCTGTACAACAGCGAATTACAAAATAATGGTTAAATTAGCAAAAATCCAACTTCACTACGAGATAGACCATGAAATTCTATACAAGACATATATATTGATTGTACAAATAACACCTGATAAAGGTAAAATTATAGTGTTCAAAATCAGGGTAATATTTTTTGGCCCACCTTCTATAATGTACTTACAAATCGGAGCCTATATGAAATTGATGGAGTCATCTGGCTATAGTCCCGTATATATATATATATATATATATATATATATATATGGGATGAATTTCATACTTAAACACGTAAAATGAATGAATGATGCAAACTCAGAAGGAAAAAGAATAAATGCTTCCAAGGCCTTTCGAGTATTCAGCAACATACCTAGTAAGAGAATGAATGAATGAATTCCTTGACGAAGTGTATTGCTGAATACACGAAAGGCCTTGGAATAATTTTTTCTTTTTCCTTATGGGTTTCCATCATATATATATATACTTACTTACTTACTTTAGGTGAGTTCGAACGACGGTTCAGGATCGACCTACGGTCGACCCCTCTGCAGCATCCCGCCTCATATATATATATATATATATATATATATATATATAAAACCTTTGGTTAGCTTCCGCCCGAATTGTTCATTCTGACGAAGGTCAAGCTTTTCACTCCACCTAAGACCTACAGTTTAACGTGGAATCCGAACCACGCCCATCAGCAGCCCCGCGTCTTAACCACTAGGCCACTTAGGTTCCCATTTATCTACCAACCACTTTCTTTATTGTGCGAAAGGATGAACAGCTGGGTTTTGCTGCGCGCCGGCTGCCGTCGGGTCTCGAACCCGGGGCCGATGGATTCGTAGTCAGCGACGCTAACCACTACACCACCGAGGCGCATATATATATATATATATTATATATATATAATCATGCGGGTTGCTTCTACAGAGCTTCAATTTAATATTTAGGAGAAATCCAATGACAAGGAGAAATGTAAATGCCATGAAAAGTCTTCTTTAATGCGCAACGTTTCGAGCAAATACGCTCATCTTCAGGCTGTATGATAACAATGTGAAATTAAAATCAATAATTGAATGAAAAACCAGACAAAGAAAATTTCTATAACCTATTCATAAAGGCAAACTTTAAAAGACTGAAAAAAGAGGGTTAAATTCTAAGTTATACAGATTTACATTTAAAATTAAGAAGCTATTTTTAAATACATATAGTAAATGTGAAATTAATACACTGGAAAAATTAACAATAGTACACTGGAATAATGAAAACTAACTAACCTTTCACTGCAATTTCCGAGGCTAGACTGATTTAAGTACAAACGAGAAAAACATAAGATAAGATAAGATAAGATAAGATAAGATAAGATGGTGAGGGCGATTGGGGAAGGGGGGATTATAAGGAATTGGGGAAGGAGGAGGGATTATAAAAAGTTTAAAGGGACGGCTGATGAGTCAACATTTAACGTCGGGGTCAAAGTTTTAATATAAAGCGATTCCAGAATCCTAAGTGAGTTGGGACAAGTATTACAACCAAGAATTTTAAAATTTTCTAAAGTGACATCAGTTTTACATTTGATACTGTGTTCCCGAATGCTAGAAACTTCTTTAGTTTTTAAAATTTTACCTGTTCGGCCACTTATTCCCATATGCGAATAAAATCTAGCCCTGAGAGAGCGAACAGTGCTGCCAATGTAATTCCCAAGGAGACACCTAGGGCAGGTAAATAAATATACAACACCGCTACGCAACGAGTCAGGGGTTCGATCCTTCGCTGAGAAAAAGCTACCTAAAGACGTTTTATTAATAAATATGATGCGGAAATCAGTATGATAAAAAAATTTCCTTAACAACTTTGTAATTTAAGCTTAAATTCCTTATTCAAAGGACCCATTTCAGGTACCAAGAAATATTTTATATCCTTCGGCACTGTAATACAAGGAAGTTGAGGGCTATAAACATTATTTAAGAAGGATCTAATTAGTTTATCTACATATTGAACAGGAAAACTATTATTGGTAAAGTATGATCTTAGATTATTAAATTCATCATTAAGTAAGGTAAAACTAGAGGTCAAATTATATCCTCTGAACAGGAGAGTTTTAATACAAGACATCTTATAGTTGAAATCAGTAAAACTAAAAAAATTCATGCCCAAACCAGTGAAAGTGGGTTTCCTGTAAACTGATGTAGTAATAGAATCACCGTTTTTCGAAATTAAAAGATCTAAAAAGGGAAGGGAGCCATTTTTCTCAGTTTCCATTGTATACGTTATATTGGGGTGCAAAGAATTTAGGAAGTTAAAGAATTGTTGCGCTTGTACCGCATTATCAAAGACAGCTATCGAATCATCAACGAAGCGTCGATAGAAAATTGGCTTGAGATGAGTTGGAGATTGACTAAAAATTACACTTTCTAAATGAGTCATAAAAAAATCAGCTGCTAACGGTCCGACAGGTGATCCCATCCCTACACCATCAATTTGTTGGTAAACCTTATTGTTGAAAGTAAAATAGCATTGTTTGAAGACCAATTCTAAAAGTTCCTTAAAATGAGACAATGAAAAACCATGAAAAATATCAACCGAGCTAAAAACCCTATCTAAAATAATGGCAATAGTTTCAGATACAGGTACATTTGTGAAAAGCGACTTTACATCAAAACTGACAAAAAACTTTTTTGAATCGAAGTTCTCACCAAGAAGGTCTTTTTGGAATTCAAACGAGTTATTTATAGTGTAAGCATTTTTCGCAAAGGGTGACAGGAGACTAACAACAAATTTTGCCAATTGAAAGGTGGGTAAGTTATACGAAGCTAAAATAGGACGGAGAGGTGTTCCAACTTTATGGATTTTAGGCAAACAGTATAATTGAGCCAGATTAGCACCAGATGCGAACAACTGAGAGTAAGTATCGTTTTTTATTATCTTTAAGGACTTTAGTCGTGACAGAAATCTATTAACCTGGTCTTCTAACCTTACAATGACTTTATTGACAGGTTCAAGAATTTGTTTGAATTTAGTAAGATCACTTAGGATTTCATTAGTTTTGTTTATGTAGTCCGATTTATTCAAAATAACCACTCCGTTACCCTTGTCCGGTCTGGTCACGACAATCTCCTGGTTCTTTGCCAAATTCTTAATACACTGCAAATCACTCTTCCTAAATATGAAAGATTGAAATTTAAGATTTCTAAGTTTATGAAAAAATTCTTGAGTTAGATTTGAGAACTGACATTTGAAATTATTGAATTCACCCACATGGGGAACATTTTTTCAAGCCATTAAAAAATTTTCAAAGTAAAGAAAAAACGAAGGCTTATATATTTGGAACAACGGAAGCTTAAATTGCAAACCAAGTGACAGTAAAAACTTTTCCCGAGGGGAGAGTGTGTAACTAGAAAGATTCGAAATTACCTTATCTGAATTGAAAAAATTTGGTGAATTCATTCCCAAAGCCTTTAACTTACGTTCATGTGTTTCCAAGATGGTAGAGTTTATGACTCATTTAGAAAGTGTAATTTTTAGTCAATCTCCAACTCATCTCAAGCCAATTTTCTATCGACGCTTCGTTGATGATTCGATAGCTGTCTTTGATAATGCGGTACAAGCGCAACAATTCTTTAACTTCCTAAATTCTTTGCACCCCAATATAACGTATACAATGGAAACTGAGAAAAATGGCTCCCTTCCCTTTTTAGATCTTTTAATTTCGAAAAACGGTGATTCTATTACTACATCAGTTTACAGGAAACCCACTTTCACTGGTTTGGGCATGAATTTTTTTAGTTTTACTGATTTCAACTATAAGATGTCTTGTATTAAAACTCTCCTGTTCAGAGGATATAATTTGACCTCTAGTTTTACCTTACTTAATGATGAATTTAATAATCTAAGATCATACTTTACCAATAATAGTTTTCCTGTTCAATATGTAGATAAACTAATTAGATCCTTCTTAAATAATGTTTATAGCCCTCAACTTCCTTGTATTACAGTGCCGAAGGATATAAAATATTTCTTGGTACCTGAAATGGGTCCTTTGAATAAGGAATTTAAGCTTAAATTTACAAAGTTGTTAAGGAAATTTTTTTATCATACTGATTTCCGCATCATATTTATTAATAAAACGTCTTTAGGTAGCTTTTTCTCAGCGAAGGATCGAACCCCTGACTCGTTGCGTAGCGGTGTTGTATATTTATTTACCTGCCCTAGGTGTCTCCTTGGGAATTACATTGGCAGCACTGTTCGCTCTCTCAGGGCTAGATTTTATTCGCATATGGGAATAAGTGGCCGAACAGGTAAAATTTTAAAAACTAAAGAAGTTTCTAGCATTCGGGAACACAGTATCAAATGTAAAACTGATGTCACTTTAGAAAATTTTAAAATTCTTGGTTGTAATACTTGTCCCAACTCACTTAGGATTCTGGAATCGCTTTATATTAAAACTTTGACCCCGACGTTAAATGTTGACTCATCAGCCGTCCCTTTAAACTTTTTATAATCCCTCCTCCTTCCCCAATTCCTTATAATCCCCCCTTCCCCAATCGCCCTCACCATCTTATCTTATCTTATCTTATCTTATCTTATGTTTTTCTCGTTTTGTACTTAAATCAGTCTAGCCTCGGAAATTGCAGTGAAAGGTTAGTTAGTTTTCATTATTCCAGTGTACTATTGTTAATTTTTCCAGTGTATTAATTTCACATTTACTATATGTATTTAAAAATAGCTTCTTAATTTTAAATGTAAATCTGTATAACTTAGAATTTAACCCTCTTTTTTCAGTCTTTTAAAGTTTGCCTTTATGAATAGGTTATAGAAATTTTCTTTGTCTGGTTTTTCATTCAATTATTGATTTTAATTTCACATTGTTATCATACAGCCTGAAGATGAGCGTATTTGCTCGAAACGTTGCGCATTAAAGAAGACTTTTCATAGCATTTACATTTCTCCTTGTCATTGGATTTCTCCTAAATATTATTATATATATATATATAATTAGTTGCCATAAGGTTCGAACGAACAAAGTTTTTAAAAATTACAATTTTATTGTGAGTTTAACATTTAGTGGGCCCTCCTTTGGCATAAATAATTTATTTTATCTTGCTGGACATGGACCTGATAAGGTTTTGGCACAACTGGAGGGTCATTTCGGATTGCCAACTGTTTTTATAGCAGAAGAAAGATCTAGCCGGGATCTGGGCTTCTTTTCAGAAATTTCCACAGGTTTTCAATGGGAATGTGGTCAAGAGAATTACCAGGCCATTCTAAAGTTGAAATATGCTTTTTCATAAACCATTCTCTCAAAACTTCAACTCTGTGACAAGGTGCACTATCTTATTCACACCAGGAACGCCACATTCCTTCATTGTTCTCCTATTATGTTGCTCGAGGATGCTTAAGTGTATATATATATATATATACACACACACACTGGAATTCACGTTTGGGTAAAACCAGGGTTCCCTTTGCTCTGGGCGTCCAAGCACACCCAAGCCATGACATTTGTAGTGTTTCATGGCGGCAGTACACTATTTGGAATGATATTTATTGGGTGAACACCCAATGTGCAAGTGATCTTGACCAAATTGCATGTTCTACTTCTTGTCACTAAACAAAACGATCTAATACCAAATTTCTTCGCAAAAACGAGATGCTTTATTTTCTGCTTTTCATTTTTTTTCATTGATCTTGCGAGTAAATTACTATTATTGTGAAGACACCGTTAGAATGGTTCTACTACTGAGTGGAGTAGGAAGCTCCTTCATCTGAGCACTGGCGATGGAGGGGTTACTCTATGTCTTCTTTCTGATCGCATTACCAGTGTGTTGTCTTTGTTTTCGCTTGAACTCTTCATCCTCTAAAATCCTCATTTTAATCTTGCATACCGAGATATTTGAAGTCGAAAGGCCACTTGCGTCTGGGGAAATCTCTATGGGTAAATTTCCGGTTTATGTCAATTTTTTGCCTGTGTACATTAGGAACTCATTAGGTAATGCACACATGCTAAAGCCATAATTATGAATTTACAGCCTTTTCTCTACAGCAAAACCAGCAAAAGTTATTTTTAAATGGTTGCGATATCAATGGAAAATTGATAATTGATGCAAATTGTGACAGACATTCGTTCAAAATGTCATTCAGAAATTTAAACGTATTTGGTTCAGAAACTGATATTTAAAAAAAATATAGCTAAATTAATAATTAAATGAAGAATAATAGATATTGATATCATTATCATATCATTATTATTATTATTATTATTATTATTATTGAAACAATTAAATTTTATATAGAATGAAAAGTATAAGCTTTGTATTTTTTACATTATTTAAAAAGTGTCAAAGACAAAAATAATGTCTAAATTCTACCTTTTTCAAATAAGCCTCCATCCCAGTGGTTCCCAACATTTATCGAACTTGGTACCCTGCCGACTTAGCAATCCTGATCATAAAGGTGAAATGACTTCTTGAAGCAAATTACAAAATTTTATCTTTTTTTTTCTTTCTCATAATATATATATATATATATATATATATATATATATATATATATATATATATATATATATGTTAACCCCTCCTCTATGGCCTTGGTCGGTTCGAAGTTAACGGGGGTTCTGGTTAGGTGGCAGCAACAGATTTGTTACTTGCAGTAGTTTCTTCTATACTACTCTCCGATTTCTTCTTGTAGTGGATCGGAGGATTCTGTGGAGCTCTGTAGGTTCCCCGATTGCTCTTGTGACGTATCGGGAAATTATTTTTCTCTATTTTAATGAGTAGGTTCTCTGAAGAGAGCAAGACTCGAAGGAGAAGACAAAGATATTTCTTACTATATTTTACTGCTAAAATGTTACAGGTAATAATGCTCAGCCTCTAAGTCAGATCATTAAGAATCAGAATGAACATTGGAGAAATTTTGTGGGTTTTTATATTGAATTGTTTTACTGACATCATTATTATTTAATGCTGATCTGTTTTTTTTGTTTTTTTTAATCAATATAGGCTGATTTAGTTTGCAAAACATGTAAAGACAAAACAAACATTTTTGCTGTATCAATGTCTAGATTGCTAAGCAAGACGAAGCCATATTTTTATTTTAAACCGCATATTGACAGATCTGATGTTATCATGATCTGCCGAGTTAACTAAAAATGGAAATTGAAATATGCCTTCCCACCACGAATTACAAACAAACATGCACATAGGCAAAAATGAAAGGCTTAAGATTAAAAATTAAACGTTAAGCAGGACATGACTTCATCTTTTACAACGAAGAGAGAATGTATACAGGAAATGAACAAGATTACATTATTAAGCTAAGTCTACAAAAATGATCAAGTTGCTTAAAAAGAAATAATTCACCAATTATAAAATAGAAAGCAAATAAAAAATGTACCCAAACTTGTCAGGGTTATACGATTTTGGACTTTATACAAAATGATTAAGTAGTTTGCAAAGAAATAATTCACCAATTATAAAATAGGAATTATAAAATAGAAAGCAAATCAAAGTTTTATCCAAACTCGTGTCAGCGATATACGATTTTGGGCTCGATATGTCAAAATGAATATATGAATAAGAATATAAGGATTATATAAATATACGAAGTATACAAATGAACATAAGAATTATATGAATGAATACAAGAATTATATGGATGTAGGAGTTATTCATTGTTCATTTTTACAGGGCTCTCCCCTCCAGAATGATATTAATATAACATCCTAACTAATTCTAACTAAATGATAACTATTGGTTTTTATAATACAGATTTATATACACAACATAAGTTGCGTGAATAGTCTTTTCACTACAAATATACCGAGGATAATAGCACACACAATGATAATACTGACGGCAGATGTTGGTAAATAATTGTTACTGGTTACACTATTTGTAAAAGGTTATTCTGGTTATCTGAAAAAATTTTAAAAACGACTCAATTGATCATTCCATTTAAAGGGGCTACGAATTGTTAATTGTAATCTCAGTATTATAAGGGGAACAATTTTATTCATGTCTACGTCTTAAATTATACGGAGCTGTTGGTGGTCTTGTAGATGTTTGTGTTTGTGTGCGGAGTGGTCGGCCTCGCTTAGGTAGTCGGGGTCGACCGTTAAGCTCGGATTCTGAGCGAGTTCGTTTTTTATGTGAAGGTTCTAGTTCACGTGTTTAATGCACTTGCGGCCGGTATGTAGGGTCCGTGCGTCAATCATCAATCGGTGAGGATGGTGACGGAGGAGATGGTGAAGTTGGAGATGAAGGAGTCCCACTGAGTGATCCTCTAGAAGGGGTTTCTCCAGGGTCTGGTTCCGATAGGACTCTCGGTTGTGGGACCTCTTCTTGTTCAGAGATTGGCTCGAGTACTGGTGGTGTTACGAGGTACCAATCTTCGTCACTGGTAGTGGTTCCCGCGGTGACCACTTCAGTTTTTTGATCCCTGCTGGATTTGTTAATACCTTGATCTTTCGAAGGATAGGCGGCTTGAACGCCTGGCAGATGTTTTCTACGAAGGTGTTGTTCGGCAACTATCTTCAAATTATCAGCGTGAATGATCTTTAGTTTGGAATGATCTCGGAGGTCGAGGATTTCGTAACGGTTCTTTCCGAGGTTTTTCATAATCCTATATGGACCATCCAATTTTGGGTATAATTTGCGATGAACACTTGGCGGTTTCACGCTCTTTATGTAACATTGCATAACGACGATTATAGTTCGTTGACGGGGATGACGCCTATGTTGCTCTTGCTCAATCTGTTGGTTTCGTTGGTCTAGGGCAGGGGTGGGCAACCTTTTTAAGTGAGCGTGCCAAAATCGTCAAATCTTTGATGCAAAAGTTAATCTTTACCATTTTTTAGCAGAAAACATTAAGTTAAAATATAAAACTCAGCGAAGAATTTGGATATTTATTTATTTTAATTTTTTTTAAGGTGAGCCCGGGGAATCGCGTGCCGGAAAAAAGTCGTTGGCGTGCCACGTTTGGCACGCGTGCCAAGGGTTGCCAGCTCGTTCAGCTAGTTGCTGATTTGCTTCTTCCATCTCGGAAGATGTTAGAACTGCCGGGTCGATTTGGTCAGACAAATCAAAAGTAGCCGATTGTCGTCGTGATACAGGGCGAAATGAGGAGTGTCCCCGATGGACTCATTATAGCCGTTGTTGATGGCTGTTTGCACCATGGGAGGGAATCATCCCATGTACGGGAGGATGCATCGACAACGTGACGAAGGGCTTCTAAGATCTTCCGATTGTGCTTCTCCACTAAGCCGTTTGCCTGCGGATGGTATGCCACAATGTGTGTTTTTAATTTTATGCATGTTACAGAGTGACTCGAACAGTTTGGAAGTGAAACTAAGGGCGTTATCCGAAATTAGGATGGAAGGAGTAGTATGGTTTTGGATGACGCGTTCCACTAGGGCTCTTGCCACTGTTTCCGAGGTCTGGTTTGGAATGGCAACAACTTCGCTGTAACGCGAGAAGTGGTCCGTAAATACAA
Source organism: Bathynomus jamesi (assembly GCA_023014485.1). Taxonomy (NCBI): domain Eukaryota; kingdom Metazoa; phylum Arthropoda; class Malacostraca; order Isopoda; family Cirolanidae; genus Bathynomus; species Bathynomus jamesi. The sequence continues at coordinate 1,864,030 of JAJOZX010000133.1, forward strand.
TGATGTACTGGTCTCCCTTTGATGTTTTGGAGAATGATCCTAGTATGTCCATTCCAGTTCTTTGCCAGGGCCGTTGGCATACTGGATATTTATGTATGGGAGCTGTGGACGGTACGTTGCCTTTATGTTTTAAAACAACAAGACGGGCATTCAGCGATGTATTCATGCACTTTTTGTTCATTTCGGGAAAATGGTATCGCTCCAAAAGACTGTTGATGGTGCAATCCGGCCCCATGTGGCCATACAAAAGTGAGTCGTGACAAAGTCCGATGGCTATATCTACGAGATCCTTTGGTATTTCCACGAGGTCGTTTCCATCTTCGTTCCTAAAATGTACGAGCCCCATCTTTTATGTTGTACTGTTCTTTTATCTTAGATGGTTCCTTTTGTTCCAAGCGAGCCCGAAGGTTCTGGGTGTGTTGGTCGTGTTGTTGGGAGTATTGCAGACATTCGTGGTCGAACACAGAAATAGTTTCTATCTTATTCACTTGGGTGTCGGGCTTAAGTCTCGACAATCCGTCTGGAATAACTTGAAGTTTTCCTGGTTTGTATACGATTTTTGTGGCATAGTCCTGAATCAACAGAGCCCATCTACTCAACCGTCGTTCAAGTAGCTTGTCCTTCAAGAGATACGTGAATGGCTTACTGTCAGTTTTGGTTACATCGTAGCCATAGACAATATTTCGGAATTTTTTCAAAGCCCAATATATCGCGAGGGTCTCTCGATCCGTAGTGGAATAATTTCGTTGATGTGCAGAGAGAAGCTGACTGGCATAAACAATGGGTAATTCCACACCATCTACATTTTGTAATAGGACGGCTCCTAGTCCATAGGAGGAAGCATCTGTGGCTATGACAAAGGGTTTGGTGTAATCGGGATATTGGAAGATGCGATGACAGGTTAGTTTACCGATTAAAGTTTCAAAAGCATGTTGGTGATCAGATTCACAGTTAAATTTAGCGTTTTTCTGGAACAAATTGGTAATGGATTTAGCAGTGTTTGAAAATTGGGGGATAAAATTTTATAGAATCCGACAAATCCAATAAATGTACGAGCGTCGTCGATGGTTTTAGGTACATGGTACCTTTCCAGTGCTTCAAGTTTGGCTGGTTCAGGTTTAATTCCAATGGATGAGAATAGAAATGCTAGGTATACCAAGGATTCCTGTAAAAAAGTTGCACTTTGCAAGTTTCAGTTTAAGGTGTGCTTTTCTCAAGCGTGATAGCACATTCTGAAGACGTTGAAAGTGTTTTTATATCCGAACTATAAACGATAATATCGTCAAGATAAACGAGAGCTTCGACACCTAATAGGTAGAAAATGACTATATTCATCAGCCAACATGTCCTTGATGTGTTCCTCAATAGTGACTACTTGGGAATGTGGATCCCTATAGGGAGGAATGAAGATGGATTTGGAATTAGGTTCCAGCTTGATTCCGAAAGGGACCAAATTAGTTCGGCCCAGAGGATCTTCTTTTAGGGCATTCACATCTCTATTTCTTATCAGGAAATCGAGAAATGATTCCAGTAGTTTGGGATCCTGTAATGCTGGTGACTCCTGAAAGGAGTGCTCCAGACATTTCTTACATTCTTCTTTTAATGCTGAAAGGTTTAATTCTAAGGAACTGGATTTATAGTACTGGTGGGGAAATCTGAATTTATTTCTACTGTGGAAACAGTTTCTAGTCTCTGATTTGAAGTTAATTCAATAGGTTTTTTCCCTTGTTTAAACAAACAACAGGGATAGCTGAATTTTAACTATGACCAAGAACTTGGGCAATAAGAACATCTCTCTTGAAATTACCTGCTCTGTAGGGCATATGAAAAATTGTGAATCTGGACTAACTCAGCTTTACTGGCTGAAAAATAGTTTCAGTTGGATTTCGAATCTCAACTGCTGAGTTAACTGAAACTGGCTGACTGGAAACTGGCTGACTGGAAACTGACTGGATTCAACAACTGGAACTGATTACTCTGGGGGCTAATTTCTGGGGCGGTTGTCCTTCTGGATGCAACCGACTGACTGGAAACTGTGTTGATCCTACTGGATTCAACAACTGAAACTGATTACTCTGGGGGCTGATTTCTAGGGCGGTTGTCCCTCTGGATGCAACCGACTGACTGGAAACTGACTGGATTCAACAACTGGAACTGATTACTCTGGGGGCTGATTTATGGGGCAGTTGTCCCTCTGGATGCAACCGACTGACTTGAACTGCTATAAACTGGAGTGGGTTTCCTATTTCTTTCGGAAACCCGAACTAAACTGATTTTCTTAGCATTAAGCTGTCTATTATTCTCATGGAGAGGGTGTGTCCGATTTCTACACTTAACTAATTTTCCGGCTGGATAAATTTCCCATTGATTCTGGTTGAAAAAATCCATACCTAGTAAAATATCTGTCTGAAAGGTGGCGACTGCGTCCACAATAGAGCATTTTGCGGGATATACCGCGTTACCAACTTTTAAATATAATTCAATTTCTGCATATGTAGGTATGGGTGTGCCTGTAATTCCTCTGAGTTGGCAGGAAGGTGCCTTAACTTCATATTTATAATCTGCCCTCTCTAGTAACTCATCTGCACATTGTTTCTTAATCAATGTCGCATGTGCTCCTGTATCTAGAAGAGCGGTAATAAAAATCTCGGTTATATGTGCTGCAATTTATTATTAAATCTAGTAGGTTCGCACCTATTATCCTGATGGGTATTTCATGTGTGTATTTGGGTTTATTACTGCTATTTAGGAAGGAGGAGGCTGAACTGCTACGTCCAAAGTGGGATCTAAAAAAGAACTTGAATTGACTTCTATGGGAGGATCTGAGTCATATGCTACGGGATCACCATACACTGGAGGGTCTTCTTGAAAAGTGTACTCTGGGAAAACTGATTCTTCAACGGGTACTTTTACGTACCGAACCATCCGACCTTGCTCATTATATTGGGGTCTGGACATTGGGTAATAGTGTGGTTGACCTGGTGATCGTGTTCTGTTTGGTGGGTGGTTCTGTTGAGGGTGGGAACTAACTGGTTTCTGCGAATTGGAGGGCTCTTGGAAACGTTGGTGATTTGATCCCTGGAAGTGGGGCCTGTACCCTACAGGGGCTTTGTCAGCACATTTTTGTCGGTCGCCACGACGATGACTATGTTCATGACAGTGGGAGCAATAGGGGGGATAATTACATTGACTCATCATGTGCCCAAAACTATCGCAATTAAAACACTGTGGAGGAGGGCGTGCATGCTGGGTTTGTGGGGCTTGTTTCCGAAGTGGTGTTCCCTGCATCGACCTAGATTTATAGGGTTGTCGTTGTTGTTGTTGCTCAATGTAGTGTATGGGGGTCTCTCTACCCTTCCGGTAGCTCTAGCTCGCTAAGTCTGGGTAATGTTCCTGTGTTTCATTTGTGGCTACACTTACTGGTTTGTCAATATTTAGACACTCTTGAAATTTCTTTTTAGGTGCTACGGGTAAGTTTTGTTAATAGTTGCTGCTACTATTAGGTTTCTTTGTTTTGAAGTGAATATAATGTCACATGCATTTTCTGCGGCTCGGAGGGCTTCTCCTACGAGTTTATCTGTTCGTGTAATAAAATTATTTAAATCTTCATGTTCTTCTTTCTTCCATTTAGCTTGGAAGACAGCTTCTAACGTGGCTAAGGGTTGTGCAAGTGTTATTTCTTTAAAAAATTCTAATAAGTTTTGTTTAAAATTGTCCCACGTTGTAGCTTCGCTAATGGATGGGACGTAGGTAATTGTATCATGGCCATTTCCCTCTTTAGGGTCAATAAACCTTTTAGCTTCCCTAATCTTTATATCATCATCTGTGATGTTTTCGCGTAAGAAATACTGTTCTAGAGACTCATTCCAAGGTCTTACGCGTGGTTCAACAAAGTTATTATCTATGGTTCCCTTAAAAATTAGGACAGTATGGGGAAGGTTTACAAGTCTACCTAAGCTAATGTATGTTGGGGCAGCGGTTTGAGACATTTTGGCTTGTGCTTGATCTGAAGGTTGTGTTTGGAAATATGTTTGAAGGGCGCGAGGTAGGTGGAAAAATGGGTGTAGGGAGATTTTCAATGTCAGAAAGCGCACCGTCTGAATCGCTCATATGTGAAGCTACTGTTAATGTAGTCTAGTTTGGTTTGCTTGACCGATCTTAACCTATGGAATGATCACTTGAGTGGCTTTCCTAACTACTCTAGCTAAGAGATACACAAATAAATAAATGCACAACAATTTGTCTAACTTGGGAAAAATTAAAAAAAAAAATTGTAAACAAAATAATAAAAAAAATGTAAACAAAATTTCACTCGAATGTACATGAATGTACGGTAATATTATGATTGGCACATAAACTAAAATGATTCTATACTAACTATAATAGTGAAAATAACTCGGTTTCAATAAAAAGAAATGTATCACTGGTGTATGGAATGTTCACTGTGTTTTTGTTAATTCTGGCTTGATACTAATCATTAACTGTTAATAATACTGACTTCTCAAAAATTTGAAAAAAGGATCTGTACTTAATAAGATTCCTACGGCGAAATCCTTGAAGACGTGTCCTGAAGACGTGTCTTGCTGGCCACTTGTTCCTGGATGAAGAATGGGCGTGGAGAACTTGGAGTCGTGACACACCGGTTGAATGGTGGATGTGACGAACTGGAAGTCGTGACACGCCGGTCAAATGAATGTTGGTTCTAGCTAGTTCCAGGGTCTGAAAGACTGGAAGAATCCTGGATGCAGAGGTCGCCAGTTGTTAACCCCTCCGTCTCTGGCCTTGGTCGGTTCGAAGTTGACAGGGATTCTGGTTAGGTGGCAGCAACGGATTTGTTACTCGCAGTAGTTTCTTCTATACTATTCTCCGATTTCTTCTTGTAGTGGATCGGAGGATTCTGTGAGGCTCTCTGAAGGTTCTCCGATTGTTCTTGTAACGTATCGGGAAATTTTTTCCTCTATTTTAATGACTAAGTTCTCTGAAGAGAGCAAGGCTCGAAGGAGAAGACAAAGATATTTCTTACTATATTTTACTGCTAGAATGTTACAGGTAATGCTCAGCCTCTAAGTCAGATCAGTAAGAATCAGAATGAACATTGGAGAAATTCTGTGGGTTTTTATATTGAATTTTTTTTACTGAGATCATTATTATTTAATGCTGATCTGTATTTTTTTTTATTCTCAATAGGCTGATTTACTTTGCAAAACATTTAAAGACAAAACAAATATTTTTGCTGTATCAAGGTCTACTGTAGGTTGCTAAGCAAGAGGAAGCCATATTTTTATTTTAAACCGCATATTGACAGATCTGATGTTATCATGATCTGCCAAATTAACTAAAAATGGAAATTGAAATATGCCTTCCCATCACGAATTACAAACATGCACATGGGCAAAAATGAAAGGCTTAAGACTAAAACTTAGACGTTAAGCAGGACATGACTTCATCTTTTACAACGAAGAGAGAATGTATACAGGAAATGAACAAGATTACATTATTAAGCTAAGTCTACAAAAATGATCAAGTTGTTTAAAAAGAAATAATTCACCAATTATAAAATAGAAAGTAAATCAAAAATGTATCCAAACTTGTCAGCGTTATACGATTTTGGACTTTATACAAAATGATTAAGTAGGTTACAAAGAAATAATTCACCAACTATAAAATAGAAAGCAAATCAAAGTTTTATCCAAACTCGTGTCAGCGTTATACGATTTTGAGCTTGATATGTCAAAATGAATATATGAATAAGAATATAAGGATTATATAAATATACGAAGTATACGAATGAACATAAGAATTATATGAATGAATATAAGAATTACATGGATGTAGGAGTTATTCACTGTTCATTTTTACCGTTGCAGGAAAAGATCCCCCGGAGGAAAATACCCCCCCTAGGAAAAAATCCCCCATTAGTCATGAAACATAAAAAATTATCTAGAAATCACATAACTTGTTGCTCAGACTCAAGTGAACGGTTAACAAACCAACCAACCATCACTTCTCATAGTTCTATTTACAACCAACCGTCACTTCACATAGTAGTTAAGTTTACGCAAGAATGCATGTTTAGTTTACCAGTATTAAAACACCAACTGAAGTGAACAGAGAAGTGACGGTTCAATTTTAAAAGCGTTTGAACACCACCCATGGAATTTGTGAAGTCTAATAAAGGAGGAATGAAAATTTGTTATGAAGGCCATGTGTATGTGAAGCAAAAGAATTTAGCAAACGATGTACAGTCATACGAATGTGAACAGCGCCGTTCAACTTCTCAATGCAAAGCTAAGATTAAAGTGAAAGGAAATGAAATTGTCGGTGCGGTGAATGAGCATACTCATGGACCAGATGCAAGTAGGATAGAAGCTCTTAAAGCTTTGCAAGAAATGAAAAATCGAACAAAAATCACCCATGAAACCCCGCAGCAAATAATTTCGCAGACAGTTGAATCTATGGATGAAGGTGCTGCAGCAAATTTACCCACAATGGAACATTTGAGAAGGAATCTCAGGCAGTGTAGGCAACGAAATCAAAACTCTCTTCCAATACCATTGAATACTAAAGAGCTTGTAATTCCAGAAACGTACAGGCTTACAAAGGGTAATGAAAACTTTCTTCTTTATGATTCTGGCCATATAGGTCAAAGAATTTTGATATTTGGAACTCTCCAAAATGTATCATACTTAGAAAAGTTTCAAGACTGGTACATGGATGGAACATTTAGTGTCACACCTACTTTGTTCTACCAAGTATACACCATACATGCTTTTATAGCTGGCCGTGCGATTCCTTGCATTTATTCTCTTCTGCCAAATAAAACTGAAACAATTTATACATCACTTCTCGAAAAAGTGAAAAATGTAAGCAAAAACAGCATCAAATTAGTTTTCCCCCTGGTAGAGGTTAATGGTTTTTTTCATTTGAGTCAAAATATTTATAGGAAAATTCAAGAAGCAGGCCTTTCAAATTTGTATAAAAATGACTCAAAATTTTCACTGCAAATGCGTATGATTTCAGCATTAGCTTTTTATCCCCCAGACAAGGTCATCGAAGCTTTTGAAATTCTAGCTGAAACGTTGCCTGAAGTCGCAAATGACGTTGTTGACTACTTCGAGGACACATACATTGGAAGACCAACTCGAAGATGTCGAAGACCTCCAAGATTTGAAGTAAGCCTTTGGAACATGTTTACAAGAGCGCAAGATGAATTACCGAAGACGAACAATGCTGTGGAAGGATGGCACCGAAGTTTCCAAGCAAATATTGGTTGTTCACATCCAAATATTTGGGCTTTTATAAGGTGCATTCAAAAGGAGCAAGCTATACAACAAGTTTATGCTACTCAAGCTATGGCTGGTCATCCTTGTTATACGCAAAGAAAAAAATACAAGAGTGCAGTAGCTAGTATTAAAAGTATCGTAGATGATGTTGATAACCGATCCATTATAGATTATCTGAAAGGAATCGCCTTCAATCTAAAATTTTAAACACGGCATTTTTTCACATACATTATCTATTCGTTTTTAATTGTTTCTTAATAAAGAATAAATTTTATTTAGCATTATCTGTATCCTTATTTCTCATGACTAATGGGGGATTTATTCCTCGGGGGATATTTTTCCAGGGGGATTTTTCCTGGGGGATTTTTTCCTCGGGGGGGGGGGGGGGTATTTTCCTCCGGGGGATCTTTTCCTGCAGCCCATTTTTACATATATATGATGCACACCCACAAGAAAAAGTGAAAAGCGATTTCAAGGTTCTTCGTGTATTCAACAGTACACCTCTTCAGGGAATGAAGAAGAAACCGAAACTATCTTTGTAAAGCGTAAACAAAATAGGAGAGATTAGTAAAAAACTAAAAAGTTACTTATTAAAGGAAAAAGATATTTTAATGGGATGTGATCCATTTTCTACTTTCCCAAACTGTTATTGAAATTATTTATAAAGTAGATGAATACACAGTCCAGAATGTTGCTTTCAGTTATGTCTTTATTTTTATTACTAGAATTTCAGAATTCTCCCAAATAATTGGGAGAATTCGAAAACTTTAATAAAAATAAATAATTGGGAGAGTTCTAAAATTCCAGTAAAAAATAAAGACAAAATTGAAAAGAACAGTCTGGAATGTGTATTCATGTACTTTATAAATAATTTCAATAACAGTTAAGGAAAGTAATAAATGGAGCACATCTTGTTAAAATATATTTTACCTTTAATTAGTACTTGTTAATTTCTTAATAATCCTATTTTGCTTACGCTTTACAGATACCTATATATACACAGTATATATATATATATATATATATATATTTTCGTTTTCTTGCCTTTTCCCTTCATTCCCTGACGAAGTGTACTGTTGAAAGGCTTTGGAATCACTTTTCATTCTTCCTTTGGGTGTGTATCATTTATTTATTTTACATGTTTAATTGTGAAACTCATCCATATTATCCAAGATATTGTCAATTTTATACATTCTCGCACTGTTATTGAAATATATATATATATATATATATATATATATATATATGCATACAACTGCAATGACCACGCAGTTGTATGCGCATATTCACGATTTGCGAGGGTGCCCTCTCAGGGCATTGGTTTCTGCCCTATGTGGAGAATTTCGATTTGTGATTAATTGAGGTCCGTAGCATAATGGTAGCGCGTCCAACCGGCAATTGGAAGGCCCTGGGTTCGACTCCCGGGCGGTTCGCCTCATTTTTCATTTATTCGTTATCTCTCCTCCTCGTGTGCAGAAACGTTCCTTAATACCTATGTCGTTTCTATTCATTATATATATATATATATATTATATATATATGGGCTACGTCGTAGCCAATGTCGTAACACCGCTTCCCGTTGATCAGCGAAGTTAAGTGACATTGGGTCTGGCCAGTAGTTGGATGGGAGACCGTCCTCCGCGTCTATTCTTGGCTTTCCTAAGGCAGTTATATAGAAATGAAATAGGATAACATAATTTAGTATCAATATTCGTGATATTGCATAACTCGGAATCTAAAAATTCAAAACTGACAACTCTCAATGCTCTAAGTAACATAGAAGAGAATATAGAAGATTTTATCAAGGGGTGATGGTCAGAATAAAAATGCACATAAGAGTTATTATTAAATGCAAAACTTCACTTTTTTACGTGGAGGTCGAAATGCGGCAATAAAACCCACACTAATAGACAGAGTTTATTTCTACAACAGTTTCGATGCCCACTGGCATCCTCTTCGGGTGGTAATAGAAAAACGAATGAACAAAAATGAGTAAGGAAACAATCCAGGAAAGATAAAGAACATTCTAGAAGGCTAGAGACCATTAAGAAATTCACACCTATGTTAGGTCCCGTTCACCCGACACCGGAAGGAATTTTTTTACCAAGAATCTCATTAAAGGGTCAAGCTTACAAGTACCTTCACACAAATTAAAATTATCTTCTTGTTCTATACATACAGATTCTATTATTTTTCTTTTGACATAATTATTACGTTTATAAAGTAACTTACTTGATTCCCAATCTATGGCATGATTATTTTGGCTGGCGTGATAAAAAATTGCATTATTATTGTTACAACATCTGAAGGCATATTTATGTTCTTCAATACGAGTTTCAATATTTCTTCCAGTTTCTCCTCCATATACTAAATTACAATTTTTACAGGGAATGCTGTATACCAGCTTTCTCCTGTTTTGCAAAGTTATTCATAACCAATTTACTTTTTACAGTAGACGAATATTTGAACGCCAAATCAAACCTAAAATCTTTCGTCAAGGGTTTTACACTTTCTAAGCCGGAAATGTAAGGCAAACTCAAATATTGTTTTTGGTTAACTAAAGGTTCTTGAGGGGCATAAAAAGATTTCCTGGCTTTAAAATACGCCTTTCTGATAAACCACTCAGGATATTTAAATTCCTTAAAAATGTCCTAAATCTTTGAATTTTCTGAGTCCGGCAAATGTGGGCTACAAATCCTAAGAGCTCTCAGAAACATGGAAGAAATAATTAAGCTTTTAACACCATCATCATGATATAAAAAATAATAAATATACAAATTACAGTGAGTGAGTTTTCTATAGACAGTGAAATTGGGCTTTCCATTTTTGTTAATGACTAAAACATCTAAAAAAGGTAATTGTCTGTCGCTTTTTTATCACGCCAGCCAAAATAACCATGCCGTAGATTGGGAATCAAGTACCGTATTTCCCGGCGTATAACGCGCACCTTTTTTTCCCCCAAAAATACTCCAAAAATCACCCTGCGTGTTATACGGCGATGGTACATTTTTGGTAGGCTGTATATCGTCTCGTGGCACATTTTTTGCACTATACACTGAACAATTACGGTGCACGCCGGGAAATACGGTAAGTTACTTTATAAATGTAATAATTATGTAAAAAATAAAATAATAGAATCTGTATGTATAGAACAAAAAGATAATTTTAATTTGTGTAAAGGTACTTATAAGCTTGACCCTTTAATGAGATTCTTGGTCAAAAAAATCCCTTCCGGTGACGGGTGAACGGGACCTAACCTAGGTGTGAATTTCTTAATGATCTCTGGCCTTCTAGAACAGCGGTTCCCAACCTGGGGGGCGTTTGAGATTCCTAGGGGGGGCGTGAGGTGGTCAACGGTCAACAAATGCCATTCAAATATATATTCCCAAAAATATATATGGGTAATTTACTTCATTAGGGAAAACTTGACATCCGTCATCTCATAAACACATGAGCTTTGATATTTTTTATTATTAATCCTATAATTATTTGGATTCTAGACGTCCATATGGAACTGATGAAAACTTTCGCCCTTTGGGTATAGGGAGCGTCATGGATACAAGGTTGACCAAAGGGGGGCGCAGTGCCAAAAAGGTTAGGAACCCCTGACTAGAATGTTCTTTACTTTCCTGGACTGTTTCCTTACTCACTTTTGTTCATTCGTTTTTCTGTATCCACCCGAAGAGGATGCCAGTGGGCATCGAAACTGTTGTGGGAATAAACTCCGTCTATTAGTGTGGGTTTTACTGTCACAAGAGTTATTATTAGTAGGCTTGCGGAAAACTTCACAGTAGGTTGATGACCTACTTGATTTTTTAAAAGATAAGATCTCTGAGTATTCGTTCCTTGTTCAACACAACACTCTTCTTGAGTTAATTAAGCTTTGCGTCAAAGATTGTACATTTTAGTCTGAAAATAAGTTTTACGCTATGTCGTTTGGATTGGTGATAGGACATCCCCTCTCACCTGTATTAGTGAATTTATATACGGAATATTTTGAAAGAATTTTGCCCACTACTGTTAATTTTAATCTTGTATGTTACCGGTATATACTGTAGATGATGTTTTATGTCTTTGGACTCACAATTTGGATATTAACGAATTTCTTGGTAGGTTCAACAATTTAGTCCCATCTATTAAGTTATATAAAAAGCATAATGAATCTTAAGTACTAGGAAAGAATATTTTAAAAATTATGAATATGAGGGAACAATTCAATTAAATGCTTTATACATAATAAAGATCATATTATTTATGGGTATTATTGAGCATTCTTTGTAACAAAGGCTTCCCTGTCATATCCGTCATACTTATGTTATTAATTAAGTTTCTACAAGACGAGAAAAAATAAAAGAAAATCGATCCTTGGACGAGAGTTACAGAGGCATAAAGTGCATTAATGACATAATACAAGAATCCTGTAATTGTATATCTGTACTTAATTTTGGCTTATTATAACTTTCGATGTCTATCTAAAAATAATTAGTCGTCTCAGTATATATATATATATATATATATATATATATATATATATATATATATATATATATATATATATATATATATATATACACACTTTATTGTACATGTAATTTTAATTACAGAACTAAGAGTAGGCACCGTAATTTATTACAGTAGTTATAACGACAAGACGTATTTACTTCAGGATTTATGGCTGAAAGGTAAATTTTATGTTTAAATAACAAGATAATTGAAAAATTAATGTCAGTAATTAGCTTGTAAAATATATGTTTTTCAGTGACGTCAGTGGCTTTAACACAGTATATAGGGTGATGCAGTGTGAGTAGTTAATAAGCTCATCAATTATAAGTGCAGGTAAGGCAGAGGACTCAAAGGAACTGTAAAGGTATTAGAGAGTCCATTACTCGTCTTCATTTGAATGAAAAAGTGACTTAATGGAAGTAAGCACTAAGCAGGGTAGTAATATTGCAAAGTTAAATTGTAAAGCTTGTCAAAAGGTAGTATTTTTTAAGCCATTTTTGTCGTTTTTAACAGTTAATGGTCTCCGTATTGAATTTTAAAATTGTTTGCAAGAATTACAGAAGCGATATGGTAATATTTTAATTAGATTTACATGGAGTTGGAATGGGATACTAAACGGTCAGATATTGTTTATAATGGAATGGTGAATCTCATACAAAACATGATCGTTCATACAGCAAGTACTTCCCCATTATCACATACACAAATAAGAAACATGGTTTATTTTGGTTTCTGTAGAATTAACTGTCCACACACACACACACACACACACACACACACACACACACATATATATATATATATATATATATATATATACACACATTTCAACTGCAAACAACACGCCGTATAATTAACGTAAAGAACGACGCTTGTATAGAAGAACATTCCGCGCAAGATGAGGAGGGAGAACGAACAAATGAAAAAAAAATATATATATATATACCGATAAAAACCAGAAAGTTAAAAATATGAAGGGAAGTTTGTCCTGTTCGTTGGGCTAGTTCACCACAAATTGAAAAAAGTTTTTAAGGAATTTAAAACTCTGGTTCCCGCCAGAAGGCTGACGTCATTATAGTCTAAAAAGATAAAATACAGCAGCAACAGCAACAACAACAACAATTAAGATTACGTAATTCGTCGAAATTTTTATGATCTTTGTACAAGTTGGAGCCGGACCCAACAACTAATTTGAAATAAAATCCAATTGAAAGAAACCTAGGTTAGCATTCAAATTAGGGACATTACTGATCAAATATGATTCAGTAAGCATCCCTGTTTTGCAGCTACAGGTATGGAAAATTAGTTGAGACGCTTTCATATTGGCACCGTGATTAAGAGAAGACATATACCGTACTTGAAAACTGAATTTGCTTCATTTCCTGTTCGGATATTTTTATTCGTGCTGGTAAGTTTGCTTTTCAATATCAAATGGATTCACGTAGGACAATCTTTGAAATCTATTTTTTTAAAACAACAGAAATTTTTACAGCAATATTGGTATTATTCCTACATAACATTCTACCTACTGAATCAACTTCATTTTAAGTATTTTAATAATTTTATAAACCCATATTGTACAGTATATCCATTTTTTTATTCAAATTGTTCACCAAGGCCTTGAAATTTTAATGAAATATTTGGCTGTTGTTTACATTGTTGAAGAAAGAAAATGCCTTCAACATAAGGAAAAACAATTACTTTAAATATTGATATTCAATTTATGAAACTAAATAAAATTATTTGATAATTTTACTGAGTAATAAAACTATTTAACATCATTTTAGCTACGGTACATGAGTAACAAATTCTAGTACTGTATACTGTAGAGCAGTGTTTCTCAACCTTTTTTGTACTGCGGACCCCATATCAAAATCTGATATTTTTGGAACCCCCTCCCCAAAAATTATCTTTTGTATTATGATTAAGTAGTATATAGACAAATTGAGGTATCCAGATTAGTATATTTTTTTTAGTCTTGATTTATACTTCAAAGTCGGAGTAAAAATGTAATATATTATTCTAACAAAACAAACCAAACCATTAAGCAACCTAAATTCTGAAACATATCTCACGAACCTATTTAAATAATTTCAATCGAATGACCGAGAAACACGTGGAAAAGGCGATAAACGACTCGCGAAAACACGAAAAAAATCGTTTCAAAACATTTGTTTTTTAAAGTTTCAAGTAACCGAAAATGTTATCGGTTAGAGGTCAAAATTAGCCACCACAAAAAAAGGGGAAAAAAATTGTTTTGCTGAATATAATCTAGTCAACTCACGGACCTCCTGTTGAGAATCGCTAAAGAAAACATTTGAGTGAGAAATTTGACATTTAAAAATATGAAAATTGAAAGTTTTCACATTGGATTAGTAAAATTTATGAAGGTAATTGATTTTTTGAAATCTAGGCAAAGAATCGGCATCGGTAGTTATTATGGAATCGGCGTCGGCATCGGCTAAATCTTGGAATCGGCACATCACTAATTACAATCTGATTGTTTCTAAATTAGAACTCTTTTAATACAACCTAATATTTTTAAGGCCCTCTTTTCGACTTCTGCACAGTCAAGTTCTAACCCCCGATAAATCGGTCTTCCGGTTCTTGTAACCCATTTAAGTGATTTAATTGAATTGATTTGATTGATTTAATTTTATTTAATTGAATAACCTTTATTAGTAATAAAATAAGTACATTCATTTCAATTTACAATGACATAAATAATTGTGAAGCTCGACTATTTATTTTATTTAATTTGGCCCTTAAGCTTTAGGCTTTGCTGGGCTCTTACTAAAAATAAACAGCTAGTTGTTCTTAATTAATAATCATAAATAAATAAGTAAATAAGTATTATTAATAATTAAAACATGTATTAATCTTAAATTATCATTACTGACATGACAAATACAAGGTCACCATTGAAGGCAATATACCAATACCATACAAAGAAACCAATATTATACATGAGAGAACAATCCCAAGAAATGTGTTTTTAATATTAGATTACACACGAGAAATTAATAATTAGTAAACAATAGTAATGGACATTAATCCTAGATTTTTGTTAGTATGCCATTATTAATCGGGATTTCAACTTGGTTTTAAACAAATTTACATTCACAATATTTTTTATATCGGCATTTAAGTCATTCCATAGTTTCAATCCAATGAAAAGGGTAGTTTTGGAGATGAAGACAATCTAAATTGAGGCATAACAAGCTTTGATCTATTTCTGGCCTGATACGAGTGGATTTCTTGATGAGTACCAATTTGGTTATATCATTAAGCTTTAGTAGGTTTAGCTCTTTAAATAATGCACTAGAGTGATTAAGGAAATCAGCATCAGATAATAACCTTATTGTTCGTTTTTGGATGACAAAGATACCATTTAATGCGTTGTTAGCGGAGTTTCCCCAAACAAGAACAAGAGTATGATAAAGAGTCAATAAAACTTGTTTAGGGACTACATTTCTAAGTTTAAACATTATAGCAACGCTCCTTGAAATCTTTTTCGCGATATAATTTACATGATCACTCCATTGCAAATTCTTATCTAGCATTACACCAAGAAATTTTGTTACAGTACACTCCTTTATATCAATTTCATTAACATTAAGTTCATCAAGATATACATTTCTTTTATTAGTAAAAATCATGAAATTTGTTTTATTAGTATTTAGGAAGAGTTTATTGGTGGTCAACCATTTCATTACACTGATGAATTCTGAATTAATATATTCTTCGCTGAATTAACATCTTTGCAAGAAAAAGAGACAGTTGTATCATCTGCAAACATTATGAAGTTCGGTATATCAGATGAACGTGGAAGGTCATTTATATATAATAAAAATAACAGTGGATCCAGAACTGAGCCCTGTGACACACCATGTTTGACAAGCGCTTTAGTTGAGCAAAACTTGTTTACTGATACAAAATGATATCTATTGGACAAATAACTTTTAAACCAATCACTGATTGCTCCTCTAAAGCCGTAACAATATAATTTATTAAGTAGAAGATTATGGTCTATTACAGGGGGTCACCAACCTTTTTTTTGTTCACCGCCCACTTTTACGATTTTTTGAAAATTAAAAAAGCTTATCGCCCACCTTAGATTAAAAAGAATAAATCAACATAATCGATAAAATAAATAATGAAATAAATGTTTAATTACCTTTAATGTGAGCCCACTAGTGGGCGCTACCGCCCAAGTTGGTGACCCCTGGACTCTATTACATCAAACGCCTTACTCAAATCCATAAATACTGATATCATTATTTCTTTGTTCTCTTTAGCTATATTTGCAATTTCCATAAGATTTAAAATAGCCATTTATTATTACGGAAGCCATATTGATTTGGAGATAATAAATTGTAGGATTCTATATATAGCTGCATTCTACTTTTTACAATTTTTTCAAAAACTTTGCTGAACACAGATAATGAACACACCGGCCTGTAATTTGTTGCTAGTGTAGGATCACCCCCTTTAAAAAAGGGGTGCTATACAACCAGTTTTTAGCATTGATGGGAATATTCCTTTGGAAATACTTTGATTACCATGTGCATTACCTTACATTCGTCCAAGTTGAATGGCATCTGCCAAATAACAGACCATTCGCTCAACATATCAAGATTACTTTGAAGCATTCTTATGCCCTCCCCATTACTTACACTACTTCTTCATTTGGTATTTTCCGCAAATTTAGAAACTGTACTTCGGAGCCCAACGTCTACATCGTTAATATAGATGCTAAAAAGTAAAGGACTGAGAAAAATCCCCAGTGACGAGAGAGAAAGAAAGAAAGAGAGAGAGAGAGAGGGTTACAAGGGGTTACAAGGAAAAGTAGTGCCTCAAAAGGCCTTGCGGCCCATACCGAGGAGGTACCAATGGCAACGGGTGCCAGGGAAAAATTCTGTCACCCTCAAATAGTGTGCAAGATTCGGTCTAACCTTTTCTTGAACAGATCCACAGAAGAACTGTTCAGAACTTCTGAAGGTAGCCTTTTCCACGTGTCACAGATCTTATAGGTAAAGTAATTCCCACACACAATAGTGCTAAACCGTTTCAAATCCGACTTCCAACCAGTGTTGCGAGTTGGGTTATCATTTAAACTAAACATGCTTCTAAAATCGACATTGTTGAACCCGCGTAAGAACTTGAAAACCTCGATGAGTTGACCGCGCAGCCTCCGAGTTTCAAGCGAAAAAAATTCAGGGCGCGTAAGCGTCGATTGTAGCCCATATGCCTAACGGAAGGGATTAACTTTGTGGCTCTCGCCTGCACTCGCTCTAGCCTGTCAATATCTTTCCTGAGGGTGGGCGACCAGAACTGCACAGCATACTCCAGGTGCAGCCGAACCAGAGAATTGTACAAAGAGAGCACAATCTCCTTGTTCCGAAATCGAAATTGCCTCCTCATATAACCCAACAACTTCTGGGCTTTCTTTTCCACCTCTACGCACTGTTTGGTAAACTTAAGGTCGCTGCTAATTAGCACACCCAAGTCCTTTTCCAAATCAGTGGCCTCGATATTACTCTCCAACATCGAGTAGTCCGATTTGGGATTGGTGTAGCCAATGTGCATCACCTTGCATTTACCCAAGTTAAACGGCATTTGCCATTTTTCCGACCACTCTCCTATCCTACGTAAGTCCGCAAGCAGTTGCTCGATCGCCTCTGGCGTCCCAACATTGGCTCCAAGCTTTGTGTCATCAGCAAATTTGGCGATCCTACTAACGATGCCACCGTCGACATCATTTATGTAAATAATAAACAACAGTGGCCCCAAAACGGAACCCTGAGGACCCCCACTAGTGACCGAGGCCCAACCCGAACTAGCCCCTTTAATTACAACCCTCTGCCGCCTATTCTTCAGCCAGTTTTCAAGCCACCTACCTACTTCTCCACCGATACCCAGCGCGCGCACTTTCGCCATTAGCCGGCGGTCAGGTACCTTATCAAAGGCTTTCTCAAAGTCGAGCTAAGGTATATCAATCGCCCTATTCTTATCATACTCACTCAACATGGTGAGACACGACTTATGCCGTCTAAACCCATGTTGGGAGTCCCCAAGCAGCTTGTATGAATCCAAACGCTCAACGATCCTATCCGCTATTATCCCCTCTAATAATTTACCTACGACCGAAGTGAGACTAATGGGACGATAGTTCCCTGGACTTTCGTGATCCCCTTTCTTAAAGATAGTGGACACATTGGCTTCCCTCCAGTCACCAGGCACCTGGCCCGTCTCCAACGATTTGCTGAAGACTGTAGCCAGGTGGGGAGCAACACTCTGGGGAGGAACTGGTCTGGCCCAGGAGCCTTAAACGCGCTCAGTTTGTCTATTCTATCGGCAACGACTGTCGCGGTACACCGAACACTATCCAGGCCAGCACCTTCGTGCCTCACGCCTGGCTCGGGGATGACGCGGGTATCCTCCCTGGTGAACACTCCCGCAAAGTACTCATTCAGCACATTAGCGATGTCCGTGTCCGAGGTCTGCAGAACGCCGCTGGGGTCCTTTACCGGACCTGTCATGCTTCTAATGGGCTTTCTATTATTAACATAACTGAAGAACTCCTTAGGGTTCCCCTTGCAGAGGCTTGCGACCCGGAGTTCTTCGTTACGTTTCGCTAGCCTAACCTTCGCCTTCACTTCCCTGCACTGGAGGACATACGCCTCAGTGTTCTCATGGGAACGATTGGCCTTCGCCCTCCTATACGCAGCTTTCCTATTTCGGATAGCCGAAGCGATGTTACGACTGAACCACTTAGGCTGCGTTGAAGCAGGGTGACCGGTTTTGAGGGTATGGCAGCAGACTGCAGCACCACAAACTCGTCCCGGAATGCACTTCACACTTCCTCAACATCGCCACCGACCTCTAACCCCATCTCACCTACGCTATCCCGGAGGCCAACAAAGTCCGCTCGCCGTAGAACGAGCTTACTGCCTCTAGAGTCACTACGCTTCACCCGAGGAACGCAGACACAGAATCTAATCAGACTGTGATCACTCCCGCCCAACGATTTATCAACGGTGAGGCCAGTGAGGAGGTTGTCTTCGGTCGGGAATACTAAGTCTAGAACGCTTTCGCCTCGTGTAGGCCCATTGACCCACTAAGTGAGGAAGTTCTCATCAGCAAAGTCAACTAGCCTCCTCCCTTCAGCATCAGCAGTCCTGTCTTCCCACTTTATGCCGCGACAGTTGAAGTCTCCTAAAACTACTCACACCCTGTTCCCTAGCAGGCTACGGAGTTTGGTGTACAGGGCTGTATCCTCCTCGAGGAGGAGATGCGGAGGTCTGTACACCAAGATTACCCTATAGTTCGTCCCCCCACGTTCAGATCGACGACAAGCAGCTCCCGTTTAGATCGGAACTGGCAGTCAACCGGACTCAACGTGTCCCTCACGTATATTAGTACCCCTCCCCCCTCCCCACGGGTGCGGTCTTTGTGAAACATTCTATATCCGGGAATCTCGAACTCCCCAACGTAGTCCTTACCATCAGTATGAATCCAGGACTCGGTGATAGCAACGATATCCTGGTATTCTGATGCTAATAGCGCCCGTAGCTCGCAAAACTTATTCCTAATCGACCTAGCATTAAAAAGCACTGCACGGAGGGGGCCTTCCCTATTGTGACCGCCCCCTAACACGACCCGTTTCCCGAACAGCCAGGGCTGTCGGGAGTTGAAGAGCCCCTCACCAACGAGGGGCAACTTCCGCAGGAGGCTGAGCCCCCTCCAACGGAGAAGGAGGGTCACCCACCTGTACATGGACCCACCCTTCAGTTGAAGGTACGTCTGCCACCGGCTCAAGATCATCTCTCCCCGGTGGGGGCTCATCATCAATTCCCTGGCTTGACCTCACCATACGGTGTAGGTGCCGGTCAAGCAGCGTGCCTAGCACACCTTTACCCTTGACATTGAGGTGGACACCATCCCTCTGATACAGGTCCCACCTACCGGAAAACGCGTCGAACGGGTCAACAAACCTCACGCCCAGTGGGACGCACAAGTCTTGCACCCCCTCGTTGATGCCAATGACCTTACTGAGCGCGTGGTCACTGGTATTCATCCGCGGTAAAATACCCATCAACATTCCCCTGTCTGTCTTAAGTTTTAGATCATCCGCAAGAGACATAATCTCGGTGATGATCCCTTCCGTTGAACCTACCCTACCGCCTTTGAGGAACAGGTCGTTGCCACCAGCGTGGACAACGATCGCAGTCCTTCGACTAGCCACGCGCACCTTCTCTAATTCCTTCCTTAAATGCGCCGTTCCTCGACCGGGTAAGCACCTTACCTTCTTCCTGTACCGGTTTGCAGAAGCAAAGTACTTCTCCTGGCCCCTGATCTGCGCGTCCCCGATCAAAACGGTGTCTTCCTCCTTCGTGCACAGGAGACTAAAGCGGTTGGAGGTCCTGACAGCGGCCACCGGGGTCTCAGGTCTCGGCTTCGCAGCCTTCTTTACCGATACCTTTCGATACCCGGAGCCACCCATAGACTCCGCCGCATTTACACCACCCGACCCACCCCAACCCGGCAGCTACATCCTTCGGTTTCTTTGGGCCATCAGTAGGCCCTTTCCCACCCTTTTTCTTTATCGGCCCCTTTCTTTGCGAAAGAGAGAGAGAGAGAGAGAGAGAGAGAGAGAGAGAGAGAGAGAGAGAGAGAGAGAGAGAGAGAGAGAGAGAGAGAGAGAGAGAGAGAGAGAGAGAGAGAGTTTTATTTATAAGTTAGTTTGCAAACAAGAAAACAAACAATGGGTGTATAACGGAATTCAACACAGGAAAATTGTCAGTTCTTCGAAAGGTTTTAAAAGTTTAAAGAGAGAGTCATGCTTCCTCCAGTTATGAACGTCATTCTCGACACTTTCCTTTTAAATATTTGTGGAACTTCAGTTTTCAAATATTATTAAAAAATTGAGTGGAGGAATTTCAACAGAGGATTTAATTGTCAAAATATTTACGTTTCTAACGTACATTCTGCTCTATTATGCATTCTATATAACGTACCATATACAATATGGCTTTACATATTCATGGTCACACACCTATTGGCCGCCATTTGGAATATGGTAAAACATTTGTATTTAGGAAAAAAAATACCCTTTATTCTCTGGGTACATGAAATCTGGAGAAATACCATCTACATTATTACATTTATGTATACATAATATCTTAGTATCTACACTTTATGGAAAGGTATACAAAATCATTTCAATGTCACATTAATTAAATTTATATGATAATGAAAGTATTAATGGCATTATACAGATATTAATTTCATGTCTTATTTCCAGGACAACCCTTTGAACAAACAGATTTCGGAAGGTAAAGATTTAAGGTCCAAAAAATTAGGAGAATATTTTAGAGGAAGATAAAATAGAATTCTTAGATCATAATGACGTACGTAAATTGCATCGGTCCGGAATTAAACCTGATTCGATATTATTCCAGTGAAACGATTCAAGATTGAATTTAATTACGGTTAGTATGAGTTGATTAATTCCGGTTCGATTTAATTACGTTCTGTCTACCTCCGCGCCCATATATAATATAACCTATAACCTACACAATAGTTTCGTATGTATGATTTCTTTAGTTCTGAAACAACACTTCAAGTTCGGACGTATCTAAAATGTCAAATGGGTATAAAATAATAAAAGTTACGCACAAATTTCTACCATTGCTATGACTCAAGAGAGTTAGATGTTAACGTCGCTATGCTTCATATTCATTATTTACTTATTTCTGACGTGAACACGATTTTTGTATCCAGGTATATATTCCTGTATGTATCTAGGAGCCGCGCTCCTGGGTAGGAACGCTGCTCCTGCAATGGGACCTATCCGGTCGTAGTGTAGCGACTTGCGCTTTCACTTTCTATTCAAGATGTGGTAGGTTCGAATCCTTGTGGGAATAAATTTCGCATTATGCAAAATAGTGCTTGTTGAAGTATGATATTCCATATATATATATATATATATATATATATGAAAATTATTTCACGAAAGTAACACGTGAAAAATATTTATGATGAATAAAACCACGAAGGAAAGGAAACACAAAATGGTGCTCAAGCGCTTTCGTCTAATGACATCCTCAGGAACACAGAAGTACATACAAGGGTTACAGCCTATGTATAGGTTACAGTATTTGTTTAACATAGTTAAAGGCCTCGTTTATGGTGCGGCGAATAGTAATTACGAAGATAACTTTCCGAAACGTTTTCGCAATAGCCTCTCACAATTAAAAAAAGATGGGGAGCTCCATATTACTAAAGCAGACAAGGCTAACACCATAGTTAATATGGACAAAGTGGACTACATCGGAAAGATGAACGAGCTTCTCCAGGACCCCGCCACATACAGCAAACTTAGGAAGAACCCGCAGGATGACGTCATCAAATCATTTAATAGTGGCTTGAAACGTATTCTCAAAGATCATAAGGACTTAATTCCGCTTTTCATGTCCACTTCACCTTCTCTGCCCTACTTTTACGGTCTTATTAAAACCCACAAACCTGGCAACCCTATGCGCCCTATTATTAGCTCGGTGGGCTCTATTACTTATAAACTCTCCAAATGGCTTGTCAAAGTCTTGTCCCCCATTCTCGGAACTATCTCTGATTCACATGTAAAAAATTCCATGGATCTTACTGAAAAATTGAATAATGTACGTACTGAAACTAACGATAGATTGATCAGTTTTGACGTTTGTTCATTGTTTACAAAAGTGCCGATTGACGATATGCTTGACTTTCTCTCCCAAGAATTACATAAGTATGACCTGCCACTACCTTCACGCATTGTTTTGGAACTTATTAAGTTTTGCATCAAAGACTGTAAATTCACTTTCAATAACGAGTATTATCAACAAGTTTTTGGGATGGCCATGGGCAACCCCTTATCGCCCCTCCTCTCCAATATTTATATGGAGTTTTTCGAAATTACTTACATTCCGAGAATCCTGGGGGTTGGCATCCCTTGGTTGCGGTACGTCGACGATATTTTGTGTATCTGGCCCATGAATCGTGACCTGGATAACTTCCTCCTTCAGTTAAATGATCGAGTCCCCTCCATTAAGTTTACTTTAGAAGTGGAACAAGACAATTCAATCCCATTTTTGGATGTGCGTGTACATAGGGAAAGCCCAGGTTTTAAGTTTAGTGTCTATCGGAAAACAACAAACAATTTGTCCAACGTACACTTTTACTCGGGACAATGACACCCCCAATAAGAA
The DNA here is from genome assembly GCA_023014485.1 of Bathynomus jamesi. NCBI lineage: Eukaryota > Metazoa > Arthropoda > Malacostraca > Isopoda > Cirolanidae > Bathynomus > Bathynomus jamesi. Next base: position 1,887,065 of record JAJOZX010000133.1, read on the forward strand.
GGCCATTTTTTCATCAATCTTTCTCCGCGCCCTTAGGATCGCCAGTCCGGAATACATCGATGCCGAATTGGAAAAAATCAACGGTATTGGAAGTGATCTGTGTTATCCATCTGCGTTTATGGAATCTTGTCTCAACAAGGCAAAACGAACTTTCTATCGTGTCAATAATAACACTCGTACTTTGTCCAAAAATATTTTAGTACTTCCATTTTTCCCGGGCTTTTTAGGCATTGCTAATGTAATTAAACTTTTGGATATTAATGTAGTATTTTCATATAACAATATTGTGAAAAATATCATAGTAAAAAATAGCCCTACCAATAATTCAGGCATTATCTATAAAATTGGTTGTAAACAATGTGATTCCTTTTACATAGGTCAGACGGGAAAGGATTTGCACACACGTATAAAACAGCATCAATATTCCGTTAGAACAGGAGAGTTGTCCAGTGCCCTTTTTGTCCATTTGTCAGAGTTATCCCACTGTATTGATTGGAATAATGCTTCAGTTTTATGCCACTCTAGCAACATTGTTAATAGAAATATTCTTGAGTCTGCCATTATCCAACTTTCAAATAACTTCAACATAAGCAAAGGTCTTTTTCAACTCGATCCTGTTGTTTTGAATTCCTTCAAAACAGATTTAGATAAGAAGGGTAGAACGCTAAATCTTTGGTAAACTTGTATGCTACTTTATTAACTTTTAATTTTCATTTTATTTTTACATACATCGAAACTTAACCATAAAGGCAGAGTGTTAAAACCCGGGCAGATTTCCAGTATAAATTTGTATTTTTATAATTCATTTGATCTTGTGCTAAAAATCGATTTTTTCCTTACAAATCTGTATGCCTCTCTGATAATCCTTTAATTTTTAATTTTTACTTCTCCGTTTATTGCATATATATATATATATATATATATATATATATATATATATATATATATATATATATATATATATATATATGTGTGTGTGTATATATATGTATATGTATATATTTTTTTTTTTTTCTGTAACCTATATATAGGCTGTAACCCTTGTATGTACTTCTGTGTTCCTGAGGATGTCATTAGACGAAAGCGCTTGAGCACCATTTTGTGTTTCCTTTCCTTCGTGGTTTTATTCATCATATATATATATATATATATATATATATATATATATATATATATGATATGTACAGTATATACTGTATATATATTAACTTGTAGATTCATGTTGACTTAATATAGTGACAATTTTGGGTGTATATATAGATATATAAATTACATATTGCAGTCTCTCTTAGAATTTCTTGTCGAGTGCGTTACACAGAGTTCCTAATCAAATTTTGAACTCGGAATCATACATGAAATTTAAGCAAATTGACGAAATATTCGTTTACTTTGTAATATCAGTTTGTGTGTCCGAGAAACGTTTTATTATTGCTGTGATGTTGAAGTGTGTGAGCAAAGAATGTCTCAATATATAAACGGAATATACAGTGGCGCTCATAAATATTTGTAAAGAGAAACAGTTCAATTATATTCGTCCATATCTTTTGTACCATGCATTGGATAGCTATGAAAAGTTTACCGTTCGTTTGAAAAAATAAAAAAAAATAAAAAAATTAGTTCAACTCTAACATATAGTGTAAAACATCAAAGAATGTGAGGAAAATAAAAAGAGTTACAATGCAAAAGTTTTCGTACACTTACTTATAAAATTATTTAATACTTTGTGTGCCCTCCTTTTGCTTGAATAACTTCAATGATTCGTTTTGGGTATTTTTTTACAAGTTTTCGATATCTCTCAGTAGAAATTTTAGCTCATTCTTCTAAGGAAAATTGCAACTCATTCAGATTCGAAGGGTTTTTCTTGCGGACATCTTTTCTCAAATCAAACCCTAAATTCTTGATTAGATTGAGACCTGGGTTTTGACTGGGCCACTCGAGAAACTTGAAATAGTTTTGTTGAAGCCATTTCATGATGCTCTTATTTTTATGTTTTGGACCTAATGGTTGTAGTACCCAATTGCACCTAGTTGCAGTACAGAATTGCAATACATTCGCAACTCCCGAACAAAAAGCAATACATTTTCTTCTAAAATGTTTTGATATTTCTTCGAATTCATGAGTCCATTGATGACGACAATCTTTGCTGGACCAGAAGCACTAAAGCACTCTCAAATAAGCAAACTACCATAATTTTGATGATAATTGGTGTACTTTAAACGAGCTTCTTTGTGTGATTTTCGTATCAGAGGTTTTCTTCGTGCAACTCTTCCATGCAGACCATTCTTTCTCAATGTACGACGTACAATACAGGGATGGACATCGATCTTAAATAGCCTTAGTGCTTGGCAAATGTCACCTGCAATGATTCGTGGTTTGGCAGCAACCATTCTTTCAATCCGTCTAGCTGTACTTTCTGAAATTTTGGAAGGTCGTCCACACCTTGGTAGAGTTTGATTGTTCCAAAGCCTTCCCATTTCTTTATAACTGCAGCAACCTTCTAAATGAAATTCGAAGTTCTCCTATCTTCCTATAACTCTTTCCAGACTCGTGCGCAGTAGTAACATATCTCTTTACCACAATGACCCATTGCTTACTAGTGGCTTGTACAGTCATTCGTCTTCCATGAAGATTCACAGCGAAAATTTTAGAATTCCTAATTGCCAACAGCCTCTAATCAATAAACAGCCAACTATTGATAAAGAAATTTTAAATTCTTCAAGCCTAAGGTGAACTCACAAAGTATTAAATAAATATAAATAAATGTACGAAAACTTTTGCATTTTTACTTTTGACTCCATCAAAAGCTTCTGATATGTCTAGCGCAAGAGCGATATATATAGAGAGAGAGAGAGAGTGTGTGTACACACACATGTGTGTGTGTGTGTGTGTGTGTGTGTGTGTCCCCAAAAAGGTAGCCAATTTTTCACCGGGCGAACAAAACCACAATTCCAAGGATAACTAAATGAAATGGAAATTATATTAACCCATTTATATTGTCCTTAGAATGAGAGGTGGTTTATTTAAAACAAATGAGTAGTATCTTTACAAGTTCAGCTTGAACAATAGTTGTTAAAAAATAAAGTTGACAATGAGGGTAATTAGAGACTTAGCTGAACATTGAAGTTTACACTGGACAAAAACAAACTGAATAAAACATTAATGCAGCAAGTGTTCAATGTGTCCTCCATTACTATCAATGACCAATTGTAAGCAGTTCCGATGTTTATGCTTTATTTAATTAATATATATATAGTAGGGATGCAACGGGTAGCGTTTTTACCGGATAATCGGGTACGGGTACCCGAAGTGTAATACCCGGTCGGGTACGGGTACCCGATCGGGTATTGAAGACGTTCCAAAATTTGTTGGTTTAGTACCGCGACTTATTAACTGTGTGCAGTTCAACAAAATAGTCCCAAACCATACTACGATTTACCATTTTGAATGTTTTGTTAAAAAAATATTATACAAAAAATATATCAAGAAAACCTGCAAAACAATAAAATTAAAATTAAATTAGAATTTGGTTTTTACTACCCGTACCCGATTTTTTAGCAATTACCTGATCGGGTCGGTTATCATCGAGTAGTACATTACCCGATCGGGTCGGTTATCATCGAGTAGTACATTACCCGATCGGGTCGGGTACCCATTCAGGTACCCGTGACATCCCTAATATATAATATATATATGTGCAGAAAAATCACAGAATAACACGTGATCTTATTAATAAGCAAACAACCGCAGGAAAAAAGGAAAAAGAAACCCGAAATCCGAGCGCTTTCGTGATATATTCACATCTTCAGGGAAAAGAAAGAAATAGGCTATTTCTTTCTTTTCCCTGAAGATGTGAATATATCACGAAAGCGCTCGGATTTCGTGTTTCTTTTTCCTTTTTTCCTGTGGTTGGTTGTTTGCTTATATATATATGTGTGTGTGTGTGTGTGTGTGTGTGTGTATAAAATAATAATAACTGTCACATCCTCCCTTCTGTGTATATATAAAGCCTATGTAAAATATGGGATGGGATAATAAATATCATATATCATCGCAAAGTTTGGATTCTTCTATTTTAAAAAATTCTAACCTCAATTCATTGCAGTAGTATAAGAAATAAATAATTTAAAATGAAGTGAAAATATATTATGTAATTAGAATTCCTTCTTCGCAGAATTCTAAATGAGTTCATCCTTTTTCTGTTTTTGCTTTTTCTTAAACACTTATAAAAAATTGTGCGAATAAACGCACTGCACGCTCTCGCACTCAAATTTTACTTTGCACGCAAAAACTCGGAGAAATATGAGCTTCAGAAATTGCTGAGGCATCTTTTCTCGTAGTCGTGACTTCGAAGTACAGTACGTGGATATGTCAAGACTGCTTTACAGTATAAAAAATCTTATTAAATTGTATAAATTATTATAAAGTTTAAACACCTACCACTATAATGATATTGGTTGCATAAAAATAAGTATAATTTAATATTTGGATTGGACAAAAACAACGCGATTGCATCGAGTATATGACGCGTTCGGTGGAGAAGGGGCGAACGCAACATTTTCGAATTATGCCACAAAATGCAGTTAAAGTTTGTAAACTTTAAACCTTTGTATTTTTCCGGTTTATTGAAATGTTGTATGAATTTGAACACATATTTGAGTAAAATATTGTTGTGTAATATGTCGATATAATAAAACGCCAAGAAATTTTACAATATTATTTATTGATAGCTTCTGATGTTAACTGGTGTAATCCATTATTTGGTCCTCTTCGTCGAATGTTGTATTACCTGCTTCAACTGTTTCGGTTTCTTCCAGTTCCTTTAACAATCTTTTATAATAGTTCACTGCAGTTGCAGGCATTAGGTCTGATAATTCTTTGGTTGCAGTGTCTGCTGGGCTAGATTGAATAAACTGACACTGTAGGATTTTTTCCCTTTCTGCAGTCTGACGGGATGGCTATTATCTGGGGTTGTGCGGTATGCAGTAGATATTACGTAGCCTTCTTTGTGTTGAAAGTCAAATATTAACTTTCTTGCATCTGTAAATTTAGTAGTTGTTGATTTCCTAATGACAATGCACGTTTTTAGGACGTCAAAATCGAGAAAATCAGCCTGTTTCCTTTCTACAACTAGGAAGCGCTGCGAAACGGCTGTAGTTATGGCCGTAACATAATCTTTTTTGGTGTAAATAATATTGCTGTAATTATTTTTTATATTTTGTTCAATTTGGCCAAATTGAGCATCACAGGGCATTGTCGAGTGACCAGAAAGTAGATAGATGTGTTCAATGTGAAGCAATGATGCGGAGTGAATTTCTCTGAGATACATTAAAACCTAAATTTTACCGTGAAAGGGTGCAGACTAACATCTAATTTTTTGCATAGGTAAAGCAAAGGTTTTAAAGGATAATTATACGACAAAAAACTCATTTTTCGAATTTTGTGGCGTTCGCCCCTTCTCCACCGAACGCGTCATATAACCAATGTATTTTCACTGTAAAATTTTGGAATTCTTGTCTGACAGGAATTAAATTTAAGATTTCCTACGAAGATTAGACTCATATTAATTTCAAGAATATGACAAGGTTAGATTCATGATTAAAAATGTACCGGTTTTGAAACGTCATCGCGTTTCAGAATTATGAAAAACACATACTGTATGCAAGCTAAAATTTTCAAATAAAATAAATTAAAATAATTCTGTTCAGTTAAAATACGAAATTCAAGCTTTTCATTCTTCAGGATTATACCCAACCATATGTATCAACCCATCTCTGTGATCTCAGTGAATGAATTCAGTGGACTTAAAAAATGGCTTCCACCTTCAAAACAAAATTATCCGAAGGCGAAACGGTAAAAACTAGGTATAAAACGAATCTGACCAAAAATAGAATGTTCTGTTTCTGGCGCTAAATTATTTCATTCAACTCTATAAGATACGAGTTCTTTAGCCTCTTATAGACGACAGGGTCGAATTAAATACGCGTGTTTATAATTTAACCCAACAAAAAAAAAATCCGACGCTGAGAGGTTAAACCTGTACAGTTGTATTTATACGCAGTATTTAACTGTAAACTCAGTTAATTTGATACAGTTGTGAAATGTAAACTTTCGAAGTTTCATACGCCTTTGCAAGAGTTAAACTACAGTATACATAATTCAAAATACACAAATCATTATTAATGTCAAAAAACATAACTTCAGTTATAAGTTCAGAAGGACAGTAATTCCTCCAGTGTTGGACACTAGAATTCTTAAAGTACAGAAAAAGAAGAGTAGAATTATAAACAGTTGCTGCCTCATCTTGAAACTCTGACCCTTCTGTGCTCGGCTTAACTTAATATGGGACACACACACACACACACACACACACACACACACACACACACACACACACACACACACATAATTATTTAACTGCTGAATAACTGTAGCGTTATACGTTTTGACTTATGTATGATCAGCACTGCTTGAAGTAGATTCATTCATATAGACGCTGAAAGGAAACAAAGAACAAAAGAAGGTTCTTAGAAATGAAAAATGGAATAGTTTCCTCATTTCAACCAGTGAAAGAATAGACGAAAAAATATCAATGCGAAATTAATGGACCTTTTAGAGAAAAAAATAATAAGGGACAATGACAATAATAATAATAATAATAATAATATAATAATAATAATAATAATACGTGAATGTAAGAAAATTTCTTGAATTACAGTCTGAATGAAAGAACCTGTGAAAGGAATATTTCAGAATGGAAATATGCAAATGGTATTCATAACAACGTTGCGAGGTTTTTTCCGTCTTAAAGCAGTATACAGTAAGTTCACTGTATTAGAAGGTAGAATTAACTGGTACACAGTTAAATGGTGGATTTATACAGTTCATCTGTCTATACAAATTTGTATTTTAATCCTGGAAAGCCAGCGTTAGACCAATTGGGCCCCAGTACTTGAGTATCTAGAAATGATTCATTTTTTGTACGCAAATTAATACTTATGAATGTTTAGTAACAGTACATTGTTTTATTTCAACCTATAAATTTAATTTTAATAATTACGAGATTACATAAACGCCACACTAATCTCTGTGTGTGCGGTCCCACGCTGGCTTTCTCGTTAAATGAAAATACATAATGACATGCATAAGATAACTATCTTAAAACCCATAAGTGTCAATGAATTAAAGCGGAGATAATGTACGAGTTATAATTCAACTTCGATATTTCTCAGAACTGATTTTTCCCCAAGTGACTACTACTATATAATATATATATATATAAGAAGAGAGAGAGAGAGAGAGAGAGAGAGAGAGAGAGAGAGAGAGAGAAAACGACAAAAACTATCCTTAAACTTTCAAAGGTTTTGCTCGAAGATCCATGCATCTTTCCAAGGATGTTAAGCTCGTGACTCGCCTTCCGAAGTTAACTATTCTGAGGCCGCTCTGAAACATGGTCTGATTTCCTTCTGAAGGAGTTGAAGTCAGCACCATAAATATTCCTTCTTTGCTTTCACAACAGATTAAACATTTTTGTTTCTACGACTGTAAAGCCGTTCTTGAAATCAGAGACTGTTGTTCCTTGTCTAACCCTTCAGCTGGATATGCAACACATTATTTTACCTTTTTAGTTTTCTATTGCTGTTTCGTTATTGTAATTTTTCGAAGAAGTACGGGTTTGGTTTAGTGGGTTTGTGGTACGATCAAAGACTACATAATATATATATATATATATATATATATATATATATATATATATTTTTTATGTTTTTTTTCCTACTATATAAAAGCAAGTTGCGTGTGATTCTATCCGTCTGTCCGTTAACTTTTGCGCCTCTAAAAAGAGATTAATAATTAATTAATTAATTGGTTGGTTGGTTTTTAAAAATAGGATAATATTAGAAGGGAAAAAAGTTGAGGGAATGATTTTGGATTTGGTCAGGTTAGGTTGGTTAACAATGGACAGTAATTGGGGGGGCCTACGGTCCCCCAATTACTGTCGGTTCAATTATTTGGTTAGTAAAACTACAGAAAAGAATACGTATACCTTGCGTTGTAATTACTGGGCCTGAAGGCCCCAGCACCGCAATAAAACTATAGAAAAGAACGCAGCCAGGAAAATCTTGAGCTTCACATTGTGTCAAGATTTGTAAAGCTTAAGATTTTCATGGCTATAGTTTTAATGACCAAATAATTGAACCCCCAGTAATTGGGGGACCCCACTTTTCTATACGACGAAAAATAAAAAGCGATTTGAATAATTAAAATTTAATACAATCAACCCACCCCAAACCCCAAGCAAATGCTTGGCATAACAGGTATATATATATATATATATATATATATATATATATATATATATATACAGGGTGGGCCGTAAGTTTCCATACATAGGAAAATTTGAACGTTTGTTTTTATGTTTCAGATACCCTAAGAATATGCGTTTGTAAGATCTTGTTTACTGATGAAGCAAATTTTTACGTCAATGGAGAGGTTAATCGGCAAAACATACGTTATTGGAGTAATGCTAACCCTAACTGGCTGAGTCCGACGAAGATGCAAGGTGCCGGTAAAGTGATGGTGTGGGCCGGGATATGGGGTGACAGAATTATTGGACCAATTTTTGTCAGTGGAAATCTTAATGCCGAAAGGTATCTTAACATGTTGCAAGAAGAGATTTTCCCATCCCTGCTAAACGAGGAAGGTAACTTCCCAGTTTACTTCCAGCAAGATGGAGCTCCACCTCATTATGGTCTTCACGTGCGTCGGTATTTGGATCAGCAGCAGTTTCCGGATGCTTGGATTGGTCGGCGTGGTCCTGTGGAGTGGCCTCCCAGATCCCCAGATCTCACCCCCCTTGATTTCTATCTTTGGGGGCACTTGAAGGCCATGGTGTATCAGGAAAAGATACGAGACATAAATCATCTAAAGGAACGTATCACCAACGCCATTACAAGCATAACGTCAACTGTGCTAATGCGTGTTCATCAACAGTGGGGAACACGTATTGAAATGTGTTTTCAAAACAATGGCAACCATGTAGAGCATATTATATAAATAAAAATGGTTATCCATAAAAAAATGTTTATTTTTCCTATGTATGGAAACTTACGGCCCACCCTGTATGTATATATATATATATATATATATATATATATATATATATATATATATATATATATATATATAGTCCACACTCGCATTTTAACGTGTAAATAATTTTATACAAACGATTCTGAACAGGATTTTTTTAAGCCACTGATACCTGAACATTTACTTTAAGTTCACAAGCCACTTAGATTTCGAGTACAGCTTCACAAATTTACTTGTAAACTCGCGAGTTTTGGATGTGAAGTTAAAAATTTTGATGGCTGCGGTACATTTGTAAATAAATGGTCTGTCTCACTGGTTTTTCCTCTTATAAAGTGATTACTCGAATTTTGGAACTACATTTCAGGCATGAAGTTATTATTTTTTGTCTCTATACTTCTAAAACTCTCAATACTTATTATTCTTACGAGTCATTAAAGATTCTCAGCAGTCGTTACGCTCTTTGTGATATTGTTAATTGTCTCAAATTTTGTTTCTCTTAAACTTTTTGCTATTAAATTTCTTTCGTATACATTGCCAGTTCGTTAAACAGAAGTTCAGTTTTATATACAGTACATACATCTTTAATTTTTTCATTTGTAAAAGTTAAAAAAATTTGGTATTTAATTTTATTTTTTAGGTGGAGCAGCAGTTGGAAAATTGGAGAGAGGCGTTGGAAAGTAGTGGGATGAGAATTAGCCGAAAGAAGACCGAATATATGAGATGTGATGTGCAGCAGGACCGAGGAGGGGAAGTGACATTGAGTGGAGAGCGTGTTAAGACGGTGGAGTATTTTAAATACTTGGGCTCAACAGTGGATGCAGAGGGGGGAGCAGAGAGAGAGATAAACTGTAGAATACAGTCGGGGTGGAAGAACTGGAGAGACGTATCAGGGGTGCTCTGTGATAAGAGGGTCCCAGTGAAACTGAAGGGAAAGGTATTCAAAACAGTGGTGAGGCCGGCAATGTTGTATGGAATGGAGACTGTGCCAATGAAGAAGAGCAATGAAAGAAAAATCGATGTGGCTGAAATGAAGATGTTGAGATGGATGTGTGGAGTGATGAGGAGGGATAGGGTCAGAAATGAGCATATAAGAGGAACAGTGAAGGTGGCGGAAGCATCTAAGAAGGTGCAGGAGGCCAGGCTGAGGTGGTATGGACACGTCAGGAGAAGAGAGGAGGAGTATGTGGGGCGCAGAGTGCTGGAGATGGAGTTGCCAGGACGGAGAAGAAGAGGAAGACCGAAGACGAGATAGAGGGACTGTGTGGTGGCGGACATCAGGGAGAAGGACTTGGAGGAGGACGTGGTATACGACAGAGGAGAGTGGAGAAGACGAACCAAAAACAGCGACC
>JAJOZX010000133.1:1902500-1964343 GCA_023014485.1 Bathynomus jamesi
TTCCTGAGGATGTCATTAGACGAAAACGCTTGGACCCATTCTGTGTTTCCTTTTTCCTTCGTGTTTATTTTCATCATAAATATTATTCACGTGTTACTTTCATGAAATAATTTTCATATACATACAAATATATATATATATATATATATATATATATATATATTATGCAGGAAGGTGGAGCCCAGGGCGAACCTCCACAAAACGCCCGTCCCAACATACAAGAATAAGAAGAAGGGAACCGAAATTAAGGCCCAAAGTCTTCGAGATGCGTTTGAAAGAGTAGAGGTCATAGACAAGTGGGAAGACGAACTGAGGAACTGATATTCGAGGAATTAGTGGTGAAAGATATACTTTCAACAAGATGGAGCCCCTGCTCACAGAGCACGCAAAACTGTCACATTCCTTGAGAACGAAACACCTGATTTTATCGAACCCAATATGTGGCTGGCAGTAACCCCGATCTTTCACCACTAGATTATGGTGTTTGGGAAGCCCTGAAGTCTAAAGTTTACATCCCTGGTACCAATATAAGAGACATAGATGAACTACGAGAAAGAATTCTGCTCGGCTGGGAGAAGGTGTCTCAACGATATGTAAACAGGTGTATTGATCAGCGGCGTCCACGTTTGATGAGGCCTGCGTTGAGCAGGAAGGGGGACACATCGAGCAACTTCTCAATTAAGACGAACAACATGCTAAGGTAAGCATCTATGAAGTTTGGGAGCTCTAGTCCCCTTGCTTTTTTTAATACGACAGTTTACCTCTAAGGGGTCACTTTTTTTTTACCCGCCCTGTATATATATATATATAATTGTGACCCTTCAAACAAACCAAGATAATGAATCATATGAACTTACGCGTATAGCATATATGTATAACAATTTGGGAAGGAAGTACATTAAACATTAAAAGCATTTTGCAAAGAAAAAAAAAAAAAGACACTTTTTTCAAATTAAAATTTTTTAGTCCATCCTAAAAACAAATGCGAGTTAACTTTAAAAGAAAATTTAAGAAATCCAGAAATTTCGGCCTATTTTTAATTCATACGAGACTGATTTTTAATTTGTACAACAAAAAAAACCCTTTTTTAATTTGTATTCATCAACTTCGTAAACAGGAAACAGAGAGTTTCTGAAGTGAAATTAATAATAATGAACAAATGCTCCTTCTTTTGGTGTAATTTTTACGTCAAACTTCGTATAAAGAAAAACGTATTTTTTTCCCATTTTCTTGAATTTAGGTTTCCATGGTAACCATATTATTTGAATTCTCTTTTAGGCTGACAGGTCACAAAGGCATTGTTTAAATAATGAAAGACGAAAGTCCTATTTCAAAAATTTAAACATTATATATATATGTATATATATATAATATATAATATATATACACACAGTGTGTGTATATAAAGGGTGATCCAGAGAAATGGGACCCAAAAGAAACCCCTGTAACTCTTAAAGTATAAGTCCTTTTATAAAATCATACGCATCATTCGAAAGAGGATAGTTACAAGTTTGTACAGGATTGTATAGGTTTTGACAATACAAGACAAGATAAGATACAGAACAAAATAACAGTGTTAGTTAAAACTAACCCTTCAAGATGACTGCATGGACTGTGGAACAGCTGCGTTTCATAACTGAGCAATATTATGAGCATGGAAGAAGTGTAGTTTCAGCTCAAAGATCTTTCAAGACAAATTTTCAGATGTCAAAATCACCTTCTAAGAGCTGAAACTACACTTCTTCCATGCTCATAATATTGCTCAGTTATGAAACGCAGCTGTTCCACAGTCCATGCAGTCATCTTGAAGGGTTAGTTTTAACTAACACTTTTATGTTGTTTTGTATCTTATCTTGTCTTGTATTGTCAAAACCTATACAATCCTGTACAAACTTGTAACTATCCTCTTTCGAATGATGCGTATGATTTTATAAAAGGACTTATACTTTAAGAGTTACAGGGGTTTCTTTTGGGTCCCATTTCTCTGGATCACCCTTTATATATATATATATATATATATATATATATATATATATATATACTGTGTGTGTGTATATATATATATGTGTGTGTGTGTGTGTATTCTTGTCTTTCCTACGTAATCGCAACAGTCTTAAGGATACAGAGCTCATCGCGACACGAACGTGATAGTTTATCTTTATAAATGTCATATTTTATCATTAAAAACGGGGATATAATTTAGGTTAGGTTAGGTAAGGTTTAGTTAGGTTTGGTTAAATTTATTAGTTTTGCAGATTTGGTAAATGTCGCGTACAAAACTGAATATGTAGAAATATGTGAAAATGTCGCAGGTTTGTAGAGTAGCCAAACGTGTGTGTGTGTGTGTGTGTGTTTTCAAGATTCACACTTCCTCTGGAATACGCAACTCTACAAGTACCTACGAGTCCTAGATGAAAGATTGATATCTTAAGCCTTTGGAGGAGGATATTCCACTCTGTAAGATTTTTATCAGACAAGCATCAGTGGCCTCTTCATAAACAATCCATTGCGTACACGAAGAAACAGAAATTGCGCACGCCGGGCCAGCAACCTTGCCGCGGTAGAAATGCAAATGCGTGTAACAAAACGTTTTTCACCCGAGCATGTGTAACTCTATTTTATGAAGTTAATTTGTGTAAAAAGTAATTTTATTCGCGTAAACAATAATTTCATCCCCATAAATTGATACGCTTTTGAAAAATAAGTTAAAAAACACTTTTAAAAATTGAAATTATATTTGATTTTAGTGTAGAGTCACTAAATTTTTTTTTTTTAAATTCTGACAAGCGACTGGACTTTATATTATGTGAACTTCTCAAACACTAAATAACAGTTTGGATTGACTGGCGGAGGAAATAGATTTGGACACCTCAATCCTTATTGAAAGACAGAATCATTTTAGTGTGAATTCGTGCCAAAATAATATTTAGGCCAAAGAATGAGGCTTTTTTATACCTGATCTTACGTGTGTAATTTTTTGTCATCATAATGGCAATATGATTCCTCTGATTTTTAGTACTAAAGAAATAAAAATTCTCTCACTGGCATATTCATTGCTATTTTAATAATAGCACCTTCACATTTCAACCCTATTTTGTTTTTCCACCTTCTGCTATTCAATCTTCAGAAGTGCTACTTCACTTTCATTGAAGTGTATTGATCTGATGATATTATATACTCAAGAAAAGGCTTCAATAATTTCTTCATCGTAAGAATACGCAATGAAGCGATAATGGTTCTATAATTTAGTGGAATGCATATCAACAATTGACTGATAACCGTAACGAGTAATCCGTTATAACAGTTTATAACGGAATAGAGCCGTTAATATATTAAAAGCAGTTTACAGTATTGCGCTTATAGTTGGCCAAAAGACGTGTTTCTGCCATTTCAAACTGTCGGATTCTTATTGTATCCAACTGTCCGTTAAATTTTCCACTCCGTTAAAGCGGTACGTAAAGTACCATTTTTATCGGCTATATACACGATATACGACAAAATACAATATACGACATTTTAATATACGATAAATGCGATGTACGATAAAATTCTACTTTATCATTAGGCCTATTCAGTTAGCTATAAAAAATTATTTACAACTTTGCAGTCTGTTAGTGTCCAATTTAACCAATTTTTCCAGTTACACTGCTAATAAATCTTGTATGAAAGTCCCAATTTGAGGCATATTTATTCCTTAATTTTACATTATTTCTTACTAATCTGTTACTGTTTAGGCCAAGTTGGATTTCAAATATTTTTTCGTCTAAAATTCTTTTGAATTTCGACTTTAATTTTATAACTCCTTTTTTGGGAATCAAATATTTTGTCACTTTTATATTTTCCTAAATTTTTTTATTATTTTATTTACGAGAATTTTTCCTGATATTGATATTTTATTGGGTTAATTCAAGGAAATGATTTTCGTATTAAAGAGTTTTTCTAGATTTTACAATATATGGAAACCGGTTCTATCTCTGACGGAAAGCAATCAAGCCTCTCTCTCTCTCTCTTTATACATATACAGTACAAGGTGGTCCAAAAGTCCTTATCTATTTTGCTGAAATAATGATATTTCTATTTTATTTTCTACAGTCCATAGATGTACAAGGACGTGTGATGGTAGTAACACTACGTATCCAAGGGAAGTGGAATAAATTCGAGAAAAATTCGAAAGAAGATTTCACAAACCAAGACCTACAGACAAAGCAATTCGCGAGCTGGTCAATAAATTTAAAAGAACACGATCTGTTCATGATGAGACAAGATCTGGACGTCCAGGTACCTCTCAACAAAATGTCGAATTGGTAAGAGATGCCTTTGAAACAAATTCTAGAATGTCAACTCGCACAGTATCACGTAGACTGAGCATACCAAAAACGACTGTTCTAAGGATTTTAAAATCAGCATTAAAAAAGAAAAGTTACTATATTGAAGCGCTACATGAGTTACACGAAGAGGATTATCCAAGACGAGCCGCCATGTGCACAGAATTGATTGAAAAAATTCAAACCGAAAACTTATTAAACCACATTCTCTTCAGCGATGAGGCGACATTCCACACATGCGGAAAGGTTAATTGACATAATTGCCGTATCGGGTTAGTGAAAAACCAACCGAATTCTACGAATGGGAGAGAGATTTTCCTAAAGTTAATGGCTGGTTGAATATGACAAGATCAAAGATTTAAGGACCTTTTTTCTTGGCAGAAGCTACGGTAAAAGGGTCAATTTATCTTGACATGCTTCAACAGTTTCTTGAACCCCAGCTTCGTTCAGACTGTTGTCTTTCAACAAGATGAAACTCCATGTCACTATGCAAACATCGTTCGGGCATACCTTGATGAGCTCTTACCAAATCGATGGATTGGACGTGGTGGAAACAGGTCCTAGGCAGCACGATCTCCAGATTTAACACCATTAGACTTCTTTGCGTGGGGCTTTATAAAGTCTGAGGTTTACAAATCAAGAGTTACAGAGCGGATCTGCGCACTCGAATTGTCGCGACAGTCGCTAAAATAACTCCAGAGATGCTTCAGAATGTGTTCCGCAATGCAGTGGACAGATTTGAGATTTGCAGACACTGTTGGTGCTCACGTAGAATCTTAGACCCAAGCTTGATAAATAAACATACATCTAATTATGTGACTATATTTTCATCCTAAAATACTATTATTTCAGCAAAATATGTAAGGACTTTTGGACTACCATGTGTATATATATATATATATATATATATATATATATATATATATATTTATAGAGTGAGGCAAAAGTCAGGAGTCAAAGAAGCCAGAGAGAATGGATCTCTTCCGTTCTATGGCCATCACTATTTTTAAATAAAAATTACTCTTTTAACTCTCGCAAGTTAATTTATTAAAGTTGTATTCTCTTCATTATCAGGAATCCTTTTTTCTTATCCATTCCATATATTCTTTACTTTATTCAATGATGACCGAGAGAGAGAGAGAGAGAGAGAGAGAGAGAGAGAGAGAGAGAGAGAGAGAGAGAGAGAGAGAGAGAGAGAGAGAGAGGGAGGGTAATAATGATACTGCAGGTAATATAGACATTGGACAATTGGACACCCCATCTATTTCTTGCCATAGATGATAGAAGCGTTACCATCTATGCTCAGGTTATGGAACTACCAGTCCCATATCTTGAGAATGAGGCACAACTGTTCATCCAGGAATATATAAGTAAAAATGCAATTTAAAGAAAGTCTCGTGATTGCTTGTGTATGTTCATAATTTTTCAGAACCTTCCTACAGTAGATTATTTGGGGATTGAAAAAAATATTATTTTTCAGTTTGTAGTACAGAGAATCAGATTTCTACAGCACGGTGTTTAGTGCATTGTGTTAGACACTGAATTCAATATGGCGGCTTTGCTTCCAAAAGCATAATGCAGAGAATATGGACACAGGGACAGTGCGGACAAGTTCGCCTTATAAAAGGGAACTGCGTGATTCTAAGAATAAATCACAAAAGGGCGATGGTTTTGAAACGAGTGGCTCAATGGCCGCGTGCAATGGAAGAAGGGTGAAAGACATAGAAAAGGGTCCGAAGCGCAAACATTCCGTGGGACGAAAAGTAAATCGTCCACCAAATGGCAAGGAATGGTTCTGCCTTGTGTGTGAAGAACAACGGAGCGAGATTCGCCCAGGAGAGCGATGGATTGCGTGTCAAATTTGTTTCGAGTGGGCGCATGAACTTTGTACCATTCATGAAGGACCAGATATTTACTTAATTTGTGACTATTGTGATGAGTAACCCTAGCGATTAGTAAAAATAGACAACACAATACAAAGCGATGTTATGGCGTTGTGTTTCTTTAATGGTTATTCAAACCATGATTGGAGTTCGATGTTTCATGCAAAAGTGCCTTTAATGCTGTGGACAATGACATTCATTTGAACATCACTCAATACACGTACAGTAGTTGAGACGTTCATTAAAATTCCCTGTCATATGTTTGTTTACTAAAAGCATTGCCTGATTATATTTTTATATTTCATGTTAAAGAGAAAATAAATGTTTCGACGTTCATTCATTCTCTTTTAATTTTGACGTTTAGAGATAATGTTGAGGAAGGTGGGATAATATGGACATTGGACACCCGTGTCCATATAACCCACACATATAGGGAATATGGTCCCATTGGTCGAATTGGTCGAATTCGCCGGTCAGTAAGCTTCTTGTAGGCCCCCACTCGGCCTACAGTGTTTTATCACGTCGCGCTACACTATTCAGGATTCAAAGCTGAAAAGTCCACAAACTCTGCCTAACCGAGTAGGCTCAAAAGTGTATGCAAACAACCAACAAATTAACTTTCCTATTACTACTACAGTAGGCCTGTTCAATTATTTTAACGTTTCAACCATCTTACCGTCTTTTGTATCCAATTGTTTATTTGCTCTTTTATGCATTTCATTTTTACTGATCTAATCCATTAACTGTACCATACCGTACTTTCATTATCTCAGTTATTATTGGTTTAATTACTTATTGTGTGTTCACTGCTGCATATCTCATTAGCCTACCTAAATTAGTGTTTGTCATCTTTGTAGTTACTTCACGATTATACTATACTGTGTAACCATTTCTTATTGCTAATAATCAGTCATTTGTAATATAGCGTAAATACCGTTATAGAATTGTTAATCACTGTGAACAAATAATTAATTTATTTTTCTAATTAAACACAAAACAAGAAAGTAATTTCTCTCTCCTTATTAAATATTGTTTGTTTGGGCTGTATCCCAGACTGATGACCCCTCATTATTCATTTCAATATATTCATTAATTATAGTAAGCCTACTTGATAGGCCACCAAAAACTGGTGATCCGTAGGCTACTACATATATACATATATATCTTTTTTTTACCTACCTATTAAAGCGAAAGGACACCCAATGGTAGTTTTATTGGGTGTGCTGGTGTACGAAAAAAATTCTGTTTTTCCGAAAGGGGTCCATACCCTAATATATATATATATATATATATATATATATGAGAGAGAGAGAGAGAGGGAGAGAGGGAGAGAGAGAGAGAGAGAGAGAGAGAGAGAGAGAGATTTACTCGATTAAACTCTGCGAAGATTCACTCTTCTTGAAAATTAATCAGCTTTGATGCCTGGCTGGATCTCTGGATAAAAAGAAAAAGTTTCTGATAAATGGGGCGCCAGTTTGAAACCTGTTTGTGGCCATATATTTATAAATACAGTATATGTGGTTCAGTATGCTTTAAAAGACTTGGAAGAATCGTAAGTTTAGAGTCTTTTAATATAACGTAAATCATCGGTGTATAGGCCTACAGTGCCGTAGCAAGGGGTGGACGGGCAGGGCGACCGCCCAGAGGGCCCACGAAGAGGGGAGTGGCGAAAGGAGGAAACCGTATCATTAAATGTTGCATGATACATTCTGCTCTTAGTTGAAAGCTGATACACTGAATCTTGTATACATGTTACAGAGGAATGTAGTTCAAGATGTTTGTGTTATATTATATTATAACTATGGTGTTCATTATAACTATGGTGTTTGTGTTATATTATATTAAATATTATAACTAAATTTATTTAAATTTTATTTTGTATTATAGTATACAAAAAAATTAAATATGTATTCTCAAAATAAACGTTATCATTTACTGTCCACCTACATTTGGTTCACCCTATATATATAATATAATATATATATATATATATATATATATATCAGGGCAATATGTACTTCGTTGAAGAATATGAAAACCAAATAGTGATTAAATTCGAAACAAGTACATTTTGAGGGTGATTTGCGTATACATTAGAAGATTGTCGTTTCCTGAAAAGTAAAGCATATAAGGAAGGAATTCTCTTTCTATTTACGATCGTTGATGAAGTTTTAAACAAAGTGAAATTTTGGGGACAAAAGTTTCGGGAACAAAATTCATATTTAAATTTATGCAAAGCAGAAATTCCTCAATGAAATTACGAATTGTGATACCGAAGTAAAATTTAATAGTGAAGTCACATATAATATAAGCGACGCGAAAATGAATTCTTTCCGTACTTCGTACGTTAACGAAGATGCTAATATGCACTTTGATTGTGTTACTCTTTACAAGTTTGTTTTAATAATATACAGGTATAATCTTATTACATTTATCCAATTTTTAGACAACGAACTTAAACACTATATATATATATATATATACACCGACCAGAAATTCCTTTTCTCGCCGTTCTCAAACATCTTGAAACCAAAACAGAGCAATAAAACTCATGTGGGCAAGGACAGCCCATAAAGAGAAAAGAAAATTTCACTTTGTTTTCCAAAATGGCCCGCGAAAAACCACGCGTCTTCCGAGCCTATACTGTATAAGCGCGAGTTCGCTTAAAATCGACCTCATTTTGCTCGTTGTTTCTTCTCGTGAATCTTCACTTTCACGTAGCGCCATTCGATCTCAGCTGGCCTCAGTCTTTCAAACATCAGTTCACCAATACACGAAGTGAATCACCACTTGAGGCGACCTACAATTTCATCCCGCCGGAAGCAAACATCACTCTACTGGCGTCATCCTTCTGGCCCTGGCTTCACTCATTCATCACAATTCGATCGGCGCCGTTTCAACAAGTCTCTTTCAACGGGTCCTCAATATATACTCCTGCTGATAGGCCTGTAACGCCCTCAGACCATCTCCGAAACGCAGGGCGGTAAACCTCACGTAGGCCCCTTCAGTCTTCAGAATTATCTACGTCAAAATCGATAGTCGGTAAACCAGTAGACCACCGCTTGGCCTACCGTGTTTTGTTACGTCGTGATAGACTATTCGATTGCAACTCTAAAACGTCCACAAACTCTGCCCAATCGAGTAGACCCTAAAAAGTGTCCTCAATACCGTTCAAACTCTCTCGTTAAGACCGCAGTAGGCCTATTCAAGTGTTGTACCAATACCGTATATTTGCATCACCTTGTTATTTTGTTCATTCATATAATTTACTTATATGTATAATTACTTATTGCTGTGAATCCAATATCGTACCTTATTACCTAGTTGTTGTTTTCTTTCTTATTCATTATTGTAGTGTACAGTACCGAATATCTTGTTACCTTAATTATTGTTGCTAGTCATTAACGTAGCGTTTAACGCTTATACTGTGTAACCATTTCTTATTGCTAATAATTAATCAGTCATTTGTAATATAGTACAAATACCGTTACAGAATTGTTAATCACTGTGAACAAATAATTCATTTATTTTTTTAATTAAACACAAAACAAGTCATTTCTATCTACCTTATTTGTTTGGGCTGACCGCCTAGACTGGGTGACCCGAAACATTCATTTCAATTTAATTCATAAATTATAGTAAACCTACTTTTTAGGCCACTCTATATATGATGAATTAAACCACGAAGGAAAGGAAACACAAAAAGGTGCTCAAGCGCTTTCGTCTAATGACATCCTCAGGAACACTGAAGTACATAAAAGGTTACGGCCTATATATAGGTTACAGAAAGAAAAAAAAAATAATAAATAAATAAATAAATAAATAAATAACATACATACACACAAACATATATATATATATATATATATATTATATATAATATATATATATATTATAGATATATAATATATATATATGCAATAAACGGAGAAGTAAAAATAAAAATAAAAATTAAAGGATTAACAAAGAGGCATACAGATTTGCAAGGAAAAATATCGATTTTTAGCACAAGATCAAATGAATTATAAAATACAAATTTATACTGGAAATCTGCCCGGGTTTTAACACTTTGCCTTTTATAGTCAAGTTTCGATATACTGTATATAAAATAAAATGAAGATTAAAAGTTAATAAAGTGGCATACAAGTTTACCAAAGATTTAGCGTCCTACCCTTTTATCTAAATCTGTTTGAAGAATTCAAAACAACAGGATCGAGTTGAAAAAGACTTTGCTTATGTTGAAGTTATTTGAAAGTTGGATAATGGCAGACTCAAGAATATTTCTGTTAACAATGTTGCTAGAGTGAAATAACACTGAAGCATTATTCCAATCAATACAGTGGGATAACTCTGACAAATGGACAAAAGAGCACTGGACAACTGTCCTGTTCTAACGGAATATTGATGCTGTTTTATACGTGTGTGCAAATCCTTTCCGTCTGACCTATGTAAAAGGAATCACATTGTTTACACCCAATTTATAGATAATGCCTGAATTATTGGTAGGGCTATTTTTTTACTATGATATTTTTCACAATATTGTTATATGAAAATACTACATTAATATCCAAAAGTTTAAGTACATTAGCAATGCCTAAAAAGCCCGGGAAAATGGAAGTACTAAATATTTTTTGACAAAGTACGAGTGTTATTATTGACACGATAGAAAGTTCGTTTTGCCTTGTTGAGACAAGATTCCATAAACGCAGATGGATAACACAGATCACTTCCAATACCGTTGATTTTTTCCAATTCGGCATCGATGTATTCCGGACTGGCGATCCTAAGGGCGCGGAGAAAGATTGATGAAAAAATGGCCTTCTTATTGGGGGTGTCATGTCCCGAGTAAAAGTGTACGTAGGACAAATTGTTTGTTGTTTTCCGATAGATACTAAACTTAAAACCTGGGCTTTCCCTATGTACACGCACATCCAAAAATGGGATTGAATTGTCTTGTTCCACTTCTTTGCATCAAAGACTGTAAATTCACTTTCAATAACGAGTATTATCAACAAGTGTTTGGGATGGCCATGGGCAACCCCTTATCGCCCCTCCTCTCCAATATTTATATGGAGTTTTTTCGAAATTACTTACATTCCGAGAATCCTGGGGGTTGGCATCCCTTGGTTGCGGTACGTCGACGATATTTTGTGTATCTGGCCCATGAATCGTGACCTGGATAACTTCCTCCTTCAGTTAAATGATCAAGTCCCCTCCATTAAGTTTACTTTAGAAGTGGAACAAGACAATTCAAAGTGATAAAATTCTGGTAGCTTTTCCTTATAAATTTGTATGCTCCTCCTACAATTTTATTTTTCTATTTTTGTGTGACCTATATATATGTAGTCTCGAACTTGTTATTTATTTCGGCGTTCCTGAGGATGTCATTAGACGAAAACGCTTGGACCCATTCTGTGTTTCCTTTTTCCTTCGTGTTTATTTTCATCATAAATATTATTCACGTGTTACTTTCATGAAATAATTTTCATATACATACAAATATATATATATATATATATATAATATATATATATATATATATATATATATATTATGCAGGAAGGTGGAGCCCAGGGCGAACCTCCACAAAACGCCCGTCCCAACATACAAGAATAAGAAGAAGGGAACCGAAATTAAGGCCCAAAGTCTTCGAGATGCGTTTGAAAGAGTAGAGGTCATAGACAAGTGGGAAGACGAACTGAGGAACTGATATTCGAGGAATTAGTGGTGAAAGATATACTTTCCAACAAGATGGAGCCCCTGCTCACAGAGCACGCAAAACTGTCACATTCCTTGAGAACGAAACACCTGATTTTATCGAACCCAATATGTGGCTGGCAGTAACCCCGATCTTTCACCACTAGATTATGGTGTTTGGGAAGCCCTGAAGTCTAAAGTTTACATCCCTGGTACCAATATAAGAGACATAGATGAACTACGAGAAAGAATTCTGCTCGGCTGGGAGAAGGTGTCTCAACGATATGTAAACAGGTGTATTGATCAGCGGCGTCCACGTTTGATGAGGCCTGCGTTGAGCAGGAAGGGGGACACATCGAGCAACTTCTCAATTAAGACGAACAACATGCTAAGGTAAGCATCTATGAAGTTTGGGAGCTCTAGTCCCCTTGCTTTTTTTAATACGACAGTTTACCTCTAAGGGGTCACTTTTTTTTTACCCGCCCTGTATATATATATATATATAATTGTGACCCTTCAAACAAACCAAGATAATGAATCATATGAACTTACGCGTATAGCATATATGTATAACAATTTGGGAAGGAAGTACATTAAACATTAAAAGCATTTTGCAAAGAAAAAAAAAAAAGACACTTTTTTCAAATTAAAATTTTTTAGTCCATCCTAAAAACAAATGCGAGTTAACTTTAAAAGAAAATTTAAGAAATCCAGAAATTTCGGCCTATTTTTAATTCATACGAGACTGATTTTTAATTTGTACAACAAAAAAAAACCTTTTTTAATTTGTATTCATCAACTTCGTAAACAGGAAACAGAGAGTTTCTGAAGTGAAATTAATAATAATGAACAAATGCTCCTTCTTTTGGTGTAATTTTTACGTCAAACTTCGTATAAAGAAAAACGTATTTTTTTCCCATTTTCTTGAATTTAGGTTTCCATGGTAACCATATTATTTGAATTCTCTTTTAGGCTGACAGGTCACAAAGGCATTGTTTAAATAATGAAAGACGAAAGTCCTATTTCAAAAATTTAAACATTATATATATATGTATATATATATATATATATATATATATATATATACACACAGTGTGTGTATATAAAGGGTGATCCAGAGAAATGGGACCCAAAAGAAACCCCTGTAACTCTTAAAGTATAAGTCCTTTTATAAAATCATACGCATCATTCGAAAGAGGATAGTTACAAGTTTGTACAGGATTGTATAGGTTTTGACAATACAAGACAAGATAAGATACAGAACAAAATAACAGTGTTAGTTAAAACTAACCCTTCAAGATGACTGCATGGACTGTGGAACAGCTGCGTTTCATAACTGAGCAATATTATGAGCATGGAAGAAGTGTAGTTTCAGCTCAAAGATCTTTCAAGACAAATTTTCAGATGTCAAAATCACCTTCTAAGAGCTGAAACTACACTTCTTCCATGCTCATAATATTGCTCAGTTATGAAACGCAGCTGTTCCACAGTCCATGCAGTCATCTTGAAGGGTTAGTTTTAACTAACACTTTTATGTTGTTTTGTATCTTATCTTGTCTTGTATTGTCAAAACCTATACAATCCTGTACAAACTTGTAACTATCCTCTTTCGAATGATGCGTATGATTTTATAAAGGACTTATACTTTAAGAGTTACAGGGGTTTCTTTTGGGTCCCATTTCTCTGGATCACCCTTTATATATATATATATATATATATATATATATATATATATATATACTGTGTGTGTGTATATATATATGTGTGTGTGTGTGTGTATTCTTGTCTTTCCTACGTAATCGCAACAGTCTTAAGGATACAGAGCTCATCGCGACACGAACGTGATAGTTTATCTTTATAAATGTCATATTTTATCATTAAAAACGGGGATATAATTTAGGTTAGGTTAGGTAAGGTTTAGTTAGGTTTGGTTAAATTTATTAGTTTTTCAGATTTGGTAAATGTCGCGTACAAAACTGAATATGTAGAAGTATGTGAAAATGTCGCAGGTTTGTAGAGTAGCCAAACGTGTGTGTGTGTGTGTGTGTGTTTTCAAGATTCACACTTCCTCTGGAATACGCAACTCTACAAGTACCTACGAGTTCTAGATGAAAGATTGATATCTTAAGCCTTTGGAGGAGGATATTCCACTCTGTAAGATTTTTATCAGACAAGCATCAGTGGCCTCTTCATAAAAAATCCATTGCGTACACGAAGAAACAGAAATTGCGCACGCCCGGCCAGCCACCTTGCCGCGGTAGAAATGCGTGTAACAAAACGTTTTTCACCCGAGCATGTGTAACTCTATTTTATGAAGTTAATTTGTGTAAAAAGTAATTTTATTCGCGTAAACAATAATTTCATCCCCATAAATTGATACGCTTTTGAAAAATAAGTTAAAAAACACTTAAAAATTGAAATTATATTTGATTTTAGTGTAGAGTCACTAAATTTTTTATTCTTTTAAATTCTGACAAGCGACTGGACTTTATATTATGTGAACTTCTCAAACACTAAATAACAGTTTGGATTGACTGGCGGAGGAAATAGATTTGGACACCTCAATCCTTATTGAAAGACAGAATCATTTTAGTGTGAATTCGTGCCAAAATAATATTTAGGCCAAAGAATGAGGCTTTTTTATACCTGATCTTACGTGTGTAATTTTTTGTCATCATAATGGCAATATGATTCCTCTGATTTTTAGTACTAAAGAAATAAAAATTCTCTCACTGGCATATTCATTGCTATTTTAATAATAGCACCTTCACATTTCAACCCTATTTTGTTTTCCACCTTCTGCTATTCAATCTTCAGAAGTGCTACTTCACTTTCATTGAAGTGTATTGATCTGATGATATTATATACTCAAGAAAAGGCTTCAATAATTTCTTCATCGTAAGAATACGCAATGAAGCGATGATGGTTCTATAATTTAGTGGAATGCATATCAACAATTGACTGATAACCGTAACGAGTAATCCGTTATAACAGTTTATAACGGAATAGAGCCGTTAATATATTAAAAGCAGTTTACAGTATTGCGCTTATAGTTGGCCAAAAGACGTGTTTCTGCCATTTCAAACTGTCGGATTCTTATTGTATCCAACTGTCCGTTAAATTTTCCACTCCGTTAAAGCGGTACGTAAAGTACCATTTTTATCGGCTATATACACGATATACGACAAAATACAATATACGACATTTTAATATACGATAAATGCGATGTACGATAAAATTCTACTTTATCATTAGGCCTATTCAGTTAGCTATAAAAAATTATTTACAACTTTGCAGTCTGTTAGTGTCCAATTTAACCAATTTTTCCAGTTACACTGCTAATAAATCTTGTATGAAAGTCCCAATTTGAGGCATATTTATTCCTTAATTTTACATTATTTCTTACTAATCTGTTACTGTTTAGGCCAAGTTGGATTTCAAATATTTTTTCGTCTAAATTCTTTTGAATTTCGACTTTAATTTTATAACTCCTTTTTTGGGAATCAAATATTTTGTCACTTTTATATTTTCCTAAATTTTTTTATTATTTTATTTACGAGAATTTTTCCTGATATTGATATTTTATTGGGTTAATTCAAGGAAATGATTTTCGTATTAAAGAGTTTTTCTAGATTTTGCAATATATGGAAACCGGTTCTATCTCTGACGGAAAGCAATCAAGCCTCTCTCTCTCTCTCTTTATACATATACAGTACAAGGTGGTCCAAAAGTCCTTATCTATTTTGCTGAAATAATGATATTTCTATTTTATTTTCTACAGGCCAAAGATGTACAATGACGTGTGATGGTAGTAACACTACGTATCCAAGGGAAGTGGAATAAATTCGAGAAAAATTCGAAAGAAGATTTCACAAACCAAGACCTACAGACAAAGCAATTCGCGAGCTGGTCAATAAATTTAAAAGAACACGATCTGTTCATGATGAGACAAGATCTGGACGTCCAGGTACCTCTCAACAAAATGTCGAATTGGTAAGAGATGCCTTTGAAACAAATTCTAGAATGTCAACTCGCACAGTATCACGTAGACTGAGCATACCAAAAACGACTGTTCTAAGGATTTTAAAATCAGCATTAAAAAAGAAAAGTTACTATATTGAAGCGCTACATGAGTTACACGAAGAGGATTATCCAAGACGAGCCGCCATGTGCACAGAATTGATTGAAAAAATTCAAACCGAAAACTTATTAAACCACATTCTCTTCAGCGATGAGGCGACATTCCACACATGCGGAAAGGTTAATTGACATAATTGCCGTATCTGGGTTAGTGAAAAACCAACCGAATTCTACGAATGGGAGAGAGATTTTCCTAAAGTTAATGGCTGGTTGAATATGACAAGATCAAAGATTTAAGGACCTTTTTTCTTGGCAGAAGCTACGGTAAAAGGGTCAATTTATCTTGACATGCTTCAACAGTTTCTTGAACCCCAGCTTCGTTCAGACTGTTGTCTTTCAACAAGATGAAACTCCATGTCACTATGCAAACATCGTTCGGGCATACCTTTATGAGCTCTTACCAAATCGATGGATTGGACGTGGTGGAAACAGGTCCTAGGCAGCACGATCTCCAGATTTAACACCATTAGACTTCTTTGCGTGGGGCTTTATAAAGTCTGAGGTTTACAAATCAAGAGTTACAGAGCGGATCTGCGCACTCGAATTGTCGCGACAGTCGCTAAATAACTCCAGAGATGCTTCAGAATGTGTTCCGCAATGCAGTGGACAGATTTGAGATTTGCAGACACTGTTGGTGCTCACGTAGAATCTTAGACCCAAGCTTGATAAATAAACATACATCTAATTATGTGACTATATTTTCATCCTAAAATACTATTATTTCAGCAAAATATGTAAGGACTTTTGGATTACCATGTGTGTATATATATAAATATATATATTAATATATAATATATATATATATATTATTTATTTATTTATTTATAGAGTGAGGCAAAAGTCAGGAGTCAAAGAAGCCAGAGAGAATGGATCTCTTCCGTTCTATGGCCATCACTATTTTTAAATAAAAATTACTCTTTTAACTCTCGCAAGTTAATTTATTAAAGTTGTATTCTCTTCATTATCAGGAATCCTTTTTTCTTATCCATTCCATATATTCTTTACTTTATTCAATGATGACCGAGAGAGAGAGAGAGAGAGGGTAATAATGATACTGCAGGTAATATAGACATTGGACAATTGGACACCCCATCTATTTCTTGCCATAGATGATAGAAGCGTTACCATCTATGCTCAGGTTATGGAACTACCAGTCCCATATCTTGAGAATGAGGCACAACTGTTCATCCAGGAATATATAAGTAAAAATGCAATTTAAAGAAAGTCTCGTGATTTCTTGTGTATGTTAATAATTTTTCAGAACCTTCCTACAGTAGATTATTTGGGGATTGAAAAAAATATTATTTTTCAGTTTGTAGTACAGAGAATCAGATTTCTACAGCACGGTGTTTAGTGCATTGTGTTAGACACTGAATTCAATATGGCGGCTTTGCTTCCAAAAGCATAATGAAGAGAATATGGACACAGGGACAGTGCGGACAAGTTCGCCTTTTAAAAGGGAACTGCGTGATTCTAAGAATAAATCACAAAAGGGCGATGGTTTTGAAACGAGTGGCTCAATGGCCGCGTGCAATGGAAGAAGGATGAAAGACATAGAAAAGGGTCCGAAGCGCAAACATTCCGTGGGACGAAAAGTAAATCGTCCACCAAATGGCAAGGAATGGTTCTGCCTTGTGTGTGAAGAACAACGGAGCGAGATTCGCCCAGGAGAGCGATGGATTGCGTGTCAAATTTGTTTCGAGTGGGCGCATGAACTTTGTACCAGTCATGAAGGACCAGATGATTGCTTCATTTGTGACTATTGTGATGAGTAACCCTAGCGATTAGTAAAAATAGACAACACAATACAAAGCGATGTTATGGCGTTGTGTTTCTTTAATGGTTATTCAAACCATGATTGGAGTTCGATGTTCCATGTAAAAGTGCCTTTAATGCTGTGGACAATGACATTCATTTGAACATCACTCAATACAAGTACAGTAGTTGAGACGTTCATTAAAATTCCCTGTCATATGTTTGTTTACTATAAGCATTGCCTGATTATATTTTTATATTTCATGTTAAAGAGAAAATAAATGTTTCGACGTTCATTCATTCTCTTTTAATTTTGACGTTTAGAGATAATGTTGAGGAAGGTGGGATAATATGGACATTGGACACCCGTGTCCATATAACCCACACATATAGGGAATATGGTCCCATTGGTCGAATTGGTCGAATTGGTCGAATTCGCCGAATTCGCAGGTCAGTAAGCTTCTTGTATGCCCCCACTCGGCCTACAGTGTTTTATCACGTCGCGCTACACTATTCAGGATTCAAAGCTGAAAAGTCCACAAACTCTGCCTAACCGAGTAGGCTCAAAAGTGTATGCAAACAACCAACAAATTAACTTTCCTATTACTACTACAGTAGGCCTGTTCAATTATTTTAACGTTTCAACCATCTTACCGTCTTTTGTATCCAATTGTTTATTTGCTCTTTTATGCATTTCATTTTTACTGATCTAATCCATTAACTGTACCATACCGTACTTTCATTATCTCAGTTATTATTGGTTTAATTACTTATTGTGTGTTCACTGCTGCATATCTCATTAGCCTACCTAAATTAGTGTTTGTCATCTTTGTAGTTACTTCACGATTATACTATACTGTGTAACCATTTCTTATTGCTAATAATCAGTCATTTGTAATATAGCGTAAATACCGTTATAGAATTGTTAATCACTGTGAACAAATAATTTATTTATTTTTCTAATTAAACACAAAACAAGAAAGTAATTTCTCTCTCCTTATTAAATATTGTTTGTTTGGACTGTATCCCAGACTGATGACCCCTCATTATTTATTTCAATATATTCATTAATTATAGTAAGCCTACTTGATAGGCCACCAAAAACTGGTGATCCGTAGGCTACTACATATATACATATATATCTTTTTTTTACCTACCTATTAAAGCGAAAGGACACCCAATGGTAGTTTTATTGGGTGTGCTGGTGTACGAAAAAAATTCTGTTTTTCCGAAAGGGGTCCATACCCTAATATATATATATATATATATGATGAATAAAACCACGAAGGAAAAAGAAACACAAAGGGGTGCTCAAGCGCTTTCGTCTAATGACATCCTCAGGAACACTGGAGTGAAAGGACAGATCAAGGCAATATATAGGTTACAAAAATAAACATACATACATACACATTCACATATATATACATATATATATGTATATATCAACGGTATTGGAAGTGAGTTGTGTTACCCTTCTGCGTTCATGGAATCTTGTCTTAATAAGGCTAAACGAACCTTCTATCGTGTGAATAATAACACTCGCACCTTGTCAAAGAATATTTTAGTACTTCCATTTTTCCCGGGCTTCTTAGGCATTGCTAATGTACTTAAACTTTTGGATATCAGTGTAGTTTTTTCATATAACAATATTGTGAAAAACATCATAGTAAAAAATAGCCCTACCAATAATTTAGGCATTATCTATAAAATTGGGTGTAAGCAATGTGATTCCTTTTACATAGGTCAGACGGGAAAGGATTTGCAAACGCGTGTAAAACAGCATCAATATTCCGTTAGAACGGGACAGTTGTCCAGTGCCCTTTTTGTCCATTTGTCAGAGTTATCCCATTGTATTGATTGGAATAATGTTTCAGTTTTGTTTCACTCTAGCAACATTGTTAATAGAAATATTCTTGAGTCGGCTATAATTCAACTTACAAATAACCTTAACATGAGTAAAGGTCTGTTTCAACTTGATCCCGTTGCTCTGAATTCCTTCAGAATGGATTTAACAAAAAGGGCAGGTTGTTAAATCTTTGGTAAAAAATTTGTTTTTGTCTGTTGTTTCCCTTACAATTTTATTTTTCAATTTTTTGCTGTATGAGTGTATGTGTATGTATGTATGTGTATGTGCGTATGTGTGTGGTCATTGCAGTTAAATGTGTTTGTATGTATATGTGTGTATATGTATGTATGTATGTGTGTATATGTATGTATGTATGTATGTATGCAGTTAAATATATATATATATATATGTATATGTGTATGTACCTTACCTTACCTTACAACCTCACAAAGGTTCTGCGGGATGATTTCTCATTTCGTGAAGGTCAAGCTTGTATATATATATATATATATATGTGTGTGTGTGTGTGTGTGTGTTTGTATATATGTGTGTATATGTATATATATATTTGGGTATGCGGGTATATATGTGTACGTGTATTATTTGTAATTTTTTCAAGTTATATTTATTTTTATTTCTTTATTCTTTTGCGACCTACCGTTTTCTCAGACAATAATTATAAAAACAAATTTGGTAATTTTTTTTTCCCTTATGCATATATATATATATATATATATATTCTGTATATATTGCGTTTATATTTCGTATTTATACCGTAAATATGTTGTATATATATTTTATTGTTCTTTATATATCATCTAGGGATCATTTTGTTTTCCAATTTATATTTATTTGTACTTTTGTATTCGTTTGTGACTGTAATATGCATATGTGGTAATTTTTCCCTTATAAATTGGTGTGCCTCTCTTAAAATTTATCTTTCAATTTTTATTTTTTAATAATGTGACATATATATCAATTTGGCAGCATCTATTAAATCGATTGTAAATCCTCCCTCTTGAGCTTGAATTGGTAGACTCCACTTACAATATTTATATTTATTTTTATTTCTTTATTCTTTTGTGACCTGTTCCATAAAAAAGCCATTTGAATTTATATGGAAGGTCGGCCAAAGTGCTAAAAGTGTCTTTATATATATATATATATATATATATGTATGTGTATATATATGTATATATATATATATATATGTATGTATATGTATTTATGGGTTTTTTTTATTTGCCTGTTTATTTCTTTATGATTATTTAGGCTGTGACATATATATCACTAAGGCACTATTTTGTAATTAATTTTTTCTCATTTTATATTTATATTTATTTTTATTTCTTTATTCTTCCGTGACCATATAAATGTTGGCTCCTCCCACAATTTTTTTCTATGCTTACTATATATATGTATATATTATATATATATGTATATATGTATATATATATTATGTATATATGTGAATGTGTATGTATGTATGTTTATTTTTGTAACCTATATATTGCCTTGATCTGTCCTTTCACTCCAGTGTTCCTGAGGATGTCATTAGACGAAAGCGCTTGAGCACCCCTTTGTGTTTCTTTTTCCTTCGTGGTTTTATTCATCATAAATACTTTTCACGTGTCACTTTCGTGAAATAATTTTTCATATATATATATATATATAATAATATATATATATGAGAGAGAGAGAGAGGGAGAGGGAGAGAGAGAGAGAGAGAGAGAGAGAGAGAGAGAGAGAAGAGAGAGAGAGAGAGAGAGAGAGAGAGAGAGAGAGATTTACTCGATTAAACTCTGCGAAGATTCACTCTTCTTGAAAATTAATCAGCTTTGATGCCTGGCTGGATCTCTGGATAAAAAGAAAAAGTTTCTGATAAATGGGGCGCCAGTTTGAAACCTGTTTGTGGCCATATATTTATAAATACAGTATATGTGGTTCAGTATGCTTTAAAAGACTTGGAAGAATCGTAAGTTTAGAGTCTTTTAATATAACGTAAGTCATCGGTGTATAGGCCTACAGTGTCGTAGCAAGGGGTGGACGGGCAGGGCGACCGCCCAGAGGGCCCACGAAGAGGGGAGTGGCGAAAGGAGGAAACCGTATCATTAAATGTTGCATGATACATTCTGCTCTTAGTTGAAAGCTGATACACTGAATCTTGTATACATGTTACAGAGGAATGTAGTTCAAGATGTTTTTATTTATTTATACATACATACAAATAATAAATCGCTAAGTTTAGGATATTGACAAATGACTTATTTTGTTACCAATTATTAACCCCTTAACACTGAACTTTTTTGTCGGGTTAAGTCTAAATTCGTGCATTTGAAAAGTTAACTAGAGGCAACATGTGACGGTAAAGGGTTAACTGATAATGAAAATTATTGATGGGGACGCATGAACTGGATTTTGCTTTGGGGGCCAAAAGCGCTAGGTATACTAGTTATTACTAGTCTGAAAAATGCGTCCTACAAAAACCCAGAAAGCAAAAGTTTTTAAGCCAGTGAGAACTTTACTTTCAGCTCACAAACCACTTACATTTTGAGTGCAGTTTCACAAATTTAGTCTCAGTGGCTTTGGATGTGAGTCTCAAAATTTTTATGGCTTTGGTATTTTTGTAAATTTATGGACTGACTTCCTTTTCCTCAATTTCACAAAAGAGTAAAATTTTGTACAAGCGTGGTCTGACTAGATTACTGGCTCCCAACCGGTGGGCCATGGCCCACTTGCTTATCTTTTAAAAGCATTACGTTAATAAATGTTAATAAAAAAATTTGCTTATTAAGCCTTATGTAAGCATGATACCAGCTTAGCAACATGGGAGGTGGCCATGAGTTATTCGAATCAGCTCTAGTGAGCCGTCGCCTCAAAAAGGTTAGGAACCATTGGACGAGATGCACAAAATTATTTATTATTTTTTACCACAAACAACACAAATTGTGAAATAGCTCCGTTGGGTGGAGCTTAGAACTGTCGACGAATAAGCTCTCCTCAACATCACACGGACGTTGCAGCCTTACTTAGCTGAACAACATTTTGGGCACATAAACATTTCTCTAATCTTTTTATATTGAACGAATTTGTTCGATGTTTACATCAAACTAATCATGCTGACTTCTCTATATTTTGGTGTAATGTGCGTGTGGTGTAATTTTTCTACTGACAAAAAGTTATAGCCTTCAGAAAAGCAGTCCACGAAGTGCTAGTCGGGGTCAAAAAAGATTTGGCCACGTACTGCCGTGCTTGGATGAGTTACTACTATGGAAGGAATGCTTAATTGATTTAATGTCTATAAAGTATTGATTCTACTGTTACATTATCTATTACAGTGAAGGAACATTATGCATTTTGATAGAGTTTATGCATTATATGAATTATACTTAAGATCGAAACTCATCACTCATTACAGTAAAACATGTAAAACTGTAGAAGATACCTAATATACTCGTTCAGACACACCTATTATTGGAGAAGACAAATTGAATAACATTGTCAACTATTACCCACTGTACAGGGCTATTGAAATTAATTCACCTGATTTCAAATGAGAATATTTGTTAATGTTACAAATACAGAGTGATTTGTGATATATCAACCAAAAGAAAAACTGTCCAAATTTTGTCTCTCACCTCATAAATGCTCTATGTGACTTCCCCTAGTTACACGAGCAACGTCGACACGATAGTCGAATTCCTCCCATACTCGCTCCAGCATGTCCGTTGTCACTGACTCTACGGCAGTAACAATGCGAGTTCGGAGCTCATCCAAAGATGTGGGCAACGGTGGCAAATACACAGTATCCTTAACGTACCCCCAAAGGAAGAAGTCGCACGGTGTAAGATCCGGCGACCTAGGGGGCTCGAAAACTGCAACACACAAAACGCCTTCTGCTGTGCGGACGCCATTTTCACACTGACTGTTTGTTGCTAGGCTAGGCCACGGCGTGACTTTGGAGCCCTCTCGCGGTGATCTTGTAAAACTCGGAGATTTCCTCTTTCATGTGGTGTATGCCCAGTTGATGCACGGTTGATAGGTACGGAAGTATTCTCAGTTGAAATCGGATGAATCAGTTTGAATAGCCCTGTATATCCGTTTCGATTTGTGCCTAAAGAGACTATAGTGTGTGTGTGTGTGTGTGTGTGTGTGTGTGTGTGTATGTGTATATATATATATATATATATATATATATATATATACACACACACACTGATCCTTAATTATGCGTCTATATACAGTATATTTCTCTTATTAAATTTACCACATAGCGTATAAGAGAAATTCGGCCCCTAAACTTGTGAACTGAGTCAAACTCTCGCATATGAGTAATCAGTTGCAGTCGAAGGGAAAGATTAAATCGTATATCATTTGATTTCATTAACTTTGGCAACATTTTCCTCTACGGTGTACTAATTTCCATCCCGGATGAGTTTCCAAGTCACAATCTCGCGTTACAGTAAAGTTATGATAAGAAATTTAAAGACATCTATTCAGACAGCTTGAAATCTAGATTTCTTTGGCGTCTGGAAAGCAATGAATTTTCACGCACAAAAAATATATAATTGGAAATTCTTTCAAGTGATACAAAATAGGGAGAAAAATAGGGGGGAAAAAAATATATTAATAACAAACGTGCTGAAGTTTGAAGATTTGAAGTTTTCATGATAATGACATTATCATTACTTAAAATTCTTATTTTTATTATGGTCTTACTATGGTTTATTTTAAAATTTTCATTATGGTTTGTCTTTTAAATCATATATTCGAAATAACGCATATAAATTCATCTAAAATAATTTAGAAATATCCCATGCAGAAATTATCGCATGTATGTTTTAAAATGTATATATATATATATTTTGAGTAAAGTTGCTGGAGCTGCACTCATTACAATCATTGCCTTCAAACTATAAAATAATGATTCTTAATAACGAAACGAAAAAATGGTTTCGTCTCAATGAATTTCATCTTATATCAATCTTGATAGTGAAAGGTAAAATTAAATATAATGTCGAACAGAAAGAAACAACGAAACACGATATACACTCAACACATCAACGCCCAAATCTCAGCGGGTAACATTGTTTCACTATAAGCTAAGCGAAGACACTTAGGTCGACGTTCGCCTCCCGATGGTACTGGTAATAATTATCCAGGAGTGAGCGTAATGGGCAGCACTCGTCTGACCTGATGAAAGCTGTGCAAGTTTCTGGCTGTCTTCACTTATTATTATTACGCTCTACACATAAATTGTACTTAACCAAACATTTACATCACAGAATTTAAGCTGTGAAGGAGTTATATATATATATATATATATATATATATATATATATATAATATTATATACAGTATATGTTCAATCCCATATACAGTATATATATATATATATATATATATATAAACTGCAAACACGCAGTATAATTAACGTAAAGAACGACGCTTGTATAGGAGAATATTCCGCGCAAGATGAGAGCGAGAGAACGAAACAAATGAAAAAATGAGGTAACCACCCGGGAATCGAACCCGGGATCTTCCGATTACGGGTCAGATATGATAACCATTACACCACGGGCCTCACCCAATCAAATGCCGTAATTCCTCTACATACGCGCAGAAACCAATGCCCCAAGGGGCACCTTCCGCATGCCGTACATTATATACATTTAAACTGCAAACACGCAGTATAATTAACGTAAAGAACGACGCTTGTATAATGTACGGCATGCGGGAGGTGCCCCCTTGGGGCATTGGTTTCTGCGTGTATGTAGAGGAATTACGGCATTTGATTGTTTGAGGCCCGTGGTGTAATGGTTATCATATCTGACCGGCAATCGGAAGATCCCGGGTTCGATTCCCGGGTGGTTACCTCATTTTTCATTTGTTTCGTTCTCTCGCTCTCATCTTGCGCGGAATATTCTCCTATACAAGCGTCGTTCTTTACGCTATATATATATATATATATATATATATAAAATGCAATCCACAAGGGAAAAAAAAAAATTCAAACATTTTCCTTGTGAGTTTGCATCATTCATTCATTTCACGTGTTTAAATTTGAAACTTATTCCATATATATATATATATATATATACACACACACACCGTATATTAAATCCAATGCAATCAGCAGTATGAATATAAACTAATCATAAAATATCTATTTTAAATAAATGAATTATAAGACTTCTTTCATAAATATTTTGAAATTAATGAAAAAAAAAGGCTTTAAAAGATAATTAAATAAAAAGATGGTGAAACTTTCATTCAACCATTTTGAAATGAAATGAAACTATTCTCAGTTTCTTTCAGTTATACTTTAATTTCATAACTGATTTTGGCCAACCATTAAATTAAAACTAATTGGCGTTAGAATGACGCCTCATTACAGTAATCTTTTTCTTTCCTTTTGACACCCCCTTCACCCTCGTGCTCGAAAGAAACAGAAAATGGGTCTCCCAATTTTTTAGTTCAACAAGTTTTTTTTATATGACGCATTATTTATTAGTGTCGTCAAGTGTGACGCTATAAGTGTGACGTTTTATATGTTCTACAAATAAACAAATTTTGAAAGCATTTCGCTTGAATTTTATATGAACTGAAGCGAAATAATTTTGAGTTATGAATTAACGGGAATATATATATATATATATATATATATTATATATATATATATTATATATATATATTCCCGTTAATTCATAACTCAAATTATTTCGCTTCAGTTCATATAAAATTCCTGTGGGAAGAAACTAGGTCGGGTGAGCGGAAGGAAGTATATAAGAATGCAAAGAAACAGGCAAAAAAGGCGATGGCACAGGCCAAGGCCCATGCATGTCGTGATCTGTATGAGAAACTAGAAACTCGAGAGGGGCACAAAAGGAAATATTCAGGTTAGCTAAAAGCAGGAATAAAGCCACAAAGGATTTTACTCAAGTGAAACAGGTTAAAAGAGAGGATGGGGCAGTACTGCGGAGAGAGAAAGATATACTGTACAGGTCAGATGGAAGGAATATTTTGAGGAACTATTAAATGAGGAAAACCCTAGGTTGGTCCATGAGGATGGACTACCGAATATGGCAATGACGAGGAAGGTGGAAAGAGCAGAAGTGAAGAAGACGTTGGATAAAATGAAGAGTGGTAAAGCAACGGGTCCAGATGAGATACCGGCAGAGGTATGGAAGGCACTTGGCGATGAAGGAGTGGATCTCCTGCACGATATAATGGAAAAGCTCTGCGACCAAGAGGTGGTCCCGGAGGAATGGCGCGCCATTATCATAGTACCCATATTCAAAGAGAAAGGGGATATACAGGAATGCTCAAATTATAGGGGTATCAAGCTGATATCGCACACCATGAAGGTGTGGGAGCGAATTGTGGACTTAAGGCTGAGGGAGGAGGCAGGCGTGTCGGCGGAGCAATTCAGTTTTATGCCTGGACGAAGTACGTCTGATGCTATTTTTGCATTACGACAGTTGGAGGAAAGATACAGGGAAGGACAAAAGGCATTGCACATGGTTTTCATAGACTTAGAGAAGGCGTATGATAGGATACCGAGACAAGAGGCTTGGAGGTGCATGAGGGAGAAGATGGTCCCAGAGAAGTACGTTAGATTGATTCAGGAAATGTATAGAGGGGTTACAATGAAAGTGAGGTGTGTTGGTGTGACGGAGAGTTTTGGAGTTGCGGTTGGTCTGCATCAGGGGTCAGCACTAAGTCCATTCCTATTCAACGTGGTGTTAGATGTGTTGACTGAGGAGGTTAGAGGGGTTGCTTCTTGGTGCATGATGTATGCGGATGATGTAGTGTTGTGCGCAGAGACAAGACAGGAGGTAGAACAACAGCTAGAAAATTGGAGGGAGGCATTGGAAAGAGAGGTATGAAGGTTAGTCGGAAGAAGACTGAATATCTGAGATGTGATGTACAACCGGATGAAGGAGGGGGAGTGATGTTAAACGGTGAACTGATCAAACGGGTAAATCGTTTTAAATACTTGGGATCAACAATCGAGGCAGAGGGGGGAGCAGAGGGAGAGGTGACTCGTAGGATACAGTCGGGATGGAGGAGATGGAGAGAGGTGTCGGGGGTTCTCTGTGATCGTAGGATGCCGGTGAGGCTGAAAGGGAAGGTCTTCAAAACAGTGGTTAGGCCAGCCTTGTTGTACGGAATGGAGACGGTGCCAATGAAGAAGACTAGTGACAGAAAGATGGATGTGGCTGAAATGAAAATGTTGCGATGGATGTGCGGTGTAACTGGAAGGGATCAAATCAGAAACGAACGTATTAGAGGAACGGTGAAAGTAGTAGAGGCGTCAAGAAAGGTCCAAGAAGCCAGACTGAGATGGTATGGGCGCATGATGAGAAGAGAGGAGGATTATGTGGGACGTAGGGTGCTGGAAATGGAGGTGCCGGGACGGAGAAGAGGTAGACCGAAGACGAGATGGAGGGATTGCGTGGCGGCAGACATCTGGGAGAAAAATTTTAACGAGGACATAGTGCGTGACAGAAGAGAATGGAGGAGACTCATCAAGAACAGCGACCCCATATAGAGATGGGATTAAGCTGCAGAAGAAGATATATATATATATATATATATATATATATATATACACACAGATATATATATATATATACTGTATATATATATATATATATATATATATATATATATAATATATATATATATATATATATATATATATATATATATATATATATATATATATATATATACTGTATATACTGTACAGGGTGGCGGAAAGAGCTCCCTATTTTGGATTGGTAAAAAAATACGTATATTATCCATTTATTTCAGAAGAAATAATATGAAAGGTAGGCATACATGGTAGGTTTTCTCTAAAATTCAATGTGGGCTCCAACTCTTTCCACCAGCTTCTGGAGCCGCCCAGGAATGGCGTCCACTGACTTTAGCAGGAAC
This sequence comes from Bathynomus jamesi, assembly GCA_023014485.1. Lineage (NCBI taxonomy): Eukaryota > Metazoa > Arthropoda > Malacostraca > Isopoda > Cirolanidae > Bathynomus > Bathynomus jamesi. The sequence goes on from JAJOZX010000133.1 coordinate 1,931,090, forward strand.
TCCGGCGGGATGGAGGACATGACTTCCCGAATTCGGTCCTCCAGTTCTTCCAATGTCCTCGGTTTGGTGCGGTAGACTTCTTCCTTTACCCACCCCCAAAGAAAGAAGTCGCACGGTGTCAAGTCGGGCTCCTGGCTGGCCATTGATGTGGACCACGACGACCCATCCAACGCCCAGGGAAGTGGGCATCCAGCCACTCACGGACAACAAGAGCGAAGTGCGGAGGGGCGCCATCTTGCATAAATATCAGATCGTCGATGTTCTCCCATGTGCTGACAACCGGCCAGACCTCGTTTCGCAACATAGCAAGGTACCGCTCAGCATTCATGGTGTTGCGCAGAAGGAACGGGCACACAACCTGATCTGAGGTCATACCAGTCCACATCAATGGCCAGCCAGGAGCCCCGACTTGACACCGTGCGACTTCTTTCTTTGGGGGTGGGTAAAGGAAGAAGTCTACCGCACCAAACCGAGGACATTGGAAGAACTGGACCGAATTCGGGAAGTCATGTCCTCCATCCCGCCGGAGTTCCTGCTAAAGTCAGTGGACGCCATTCCTGGGCGGCTCCAGAAGCTGGTGGAAAGAGTTGGAGCCCACATTGAATTTTAGAGAAAACCTACCATGTATGCCTACCTTTTCATATTATTTCTTCTGAAATAAATGAATAATATACGTATTTTTTTACCAATCCAAAATAGGGAGCTACTTTCCGCCCACCCTGTATATATATATATTTTTTTTTCAAAAGATTGAGTAGTGTGTAAAATGCATGTATATGTAGTGAAGAATAGAAGAATGTGTGTTTGAGAGTATGCTGGACTGCTCACAAGGTCGATGAGACAAGCTAAAGAGGACAGTGACAAGAGAAATAGGAATTGCAGCACTTCTTGTCTACTGCCTTACGTCCCCCTCCTCCGGAGTACTTCCCTAGTCGATTGGTATCTACAATCTCCTTCTTATATCAACTTGTATAGTTTATGACCCTTCTGACTCAATATTATTATCATTGAAGTAAATGGCGTTTTACCATTTTGTTTTTTCATCCTTTTAACAATTAACTTGGTTAAATTTGTGTAAATTGAAAACAAATAAAAAAATGTTTTACAAAAGTGAAAAATTATTGTAGAAGAACAAAAGGGAATACTAAATTTTCTCTCTCTCTCTCTCTCTCTCTCTCTCTCTCTCTCTCGTTGACTTTGCTGATGAGAACTTCCTCACTCAGTGGGTCAATGAGCCTACACGAGGCGAAAGCGTTCTAGACTTAGTATTCACGACCGAAGACAACCTCGTCACTGGCCTCACCGTTGACGAATCATTGGGTGGGAGTAATCACGGTCTGATTAGGTTCCGTGTGTGCGTCCCTCGGGTGAAGCGTAGTAACTCGAGAGGCAGTAAGCTCGATCTCCGGCGGGCGGACTTTGTTAGCCTTAGGGATAGCGTAGGTGAGATGGGGTTAGAGGTCGGCGGCGATGTTGAGGGAGTGTGGAGTGCATTCCGGGACGAGTTTATGGTGCTGCAGTCTGCTGCCATACCGTCAAAACCGGTCACCCCTGCTTCAACGCAGCCTAAGTGGTTCAATCGTGACATCGCTTCGGCTATCCGAAATAGGAAAGTAGCGTATAGGAGGGCGAAGGCCAATCGTTCCCATGAGAACACTGAAGCGTATGTCCGCCTGTGTAGGGAAGTGAAGGCGAAGGTTAGGCTAGCGGGAGTGTTCACCAGGGAGGACACCCGCATCATCCCCGAGCCAGGCGTGAGGCACGAAGGTGCTGGCCTGGATAGTGTTCGATGTACCGCGACAGTCGTTGCCGATAGAATAGACAAACTGAGCGCGTTTAAGGCTCCTGGGCCAGACCAGTTTCTCCCCAGAGTGTTGCGGGAGGTGCGCGACCAGGTGGCTCCCCACCTGGCTACAGTCTTCAACAAATCGTTGGAGACGGGCCAGGTGCCTGGTGACTGGAGGGAAGCCAACGTGACCCCTATCTTTAAGAAAGGGGATCACGAAAGTCCAGGGAACTATCGTCCCATTAGTCTCACTTCAGTTGTAGGTAAATTATTAGAGGGGATAATCGGATAGAATCGTTGACCATTTGGATTCCTACAAGCTGCTTGGGGACTCCCAACATGGGTTTAGACGGCATAGGTCGTGTCTCACCAACTTGCTCGAGTTTTTCCACGTCATGTTGAGTGAGTATGTTAAGAGTAGGGCGATTGATATACTTTATCTCGACTTTCAGAAAGCCTTTGATAAGGTACCTCACCGCCGGCTAATGGCGAAAGTCCGCGCGCTGGGTATCGGTGGGGAAGTAGGTAGGTGGATTGAAAACTGGCTGAAGAATAGGCGGCAGAGGGTTGTAATTAAAGGGGCTAGTTCGGGTTGGGCCTCGGTCACTAGTGGGGTTCCTCAGGGTTCCGTTTTAGGGCCGCCGCTGTTTATCATTTACATAAATGATATAGACGGTGGCATCGTCAGTCGGATCGCCAAATTCGCTGATGACATCAAGCTTCGGGCCAATGTTGGGACGCCGGAGGCGATCGAGCAACTGGGTGCGGACCTAGGTAGGATAGGAGAATGGTCGGAAAAATGGCAAATGCCGTTTAACTTGGGTAAATGCAAAGTGATGCACATTGGCTACGCCAATCCCAAGTCGGACTACGTGATGTTGGGGAGTAATATCGAGGCGACTGATTTGGAAAAGGACTTGGGTGTGCTAATTAGCAGCGACCTTAAGTTTACTAAACAGTGCGTAGAGGTGGAAAAGAAAGCCCAGAAGCTGTTGGGTTATATCAGGAGACAATTTCAGTTTCGGAACAAGGAGATTGAGCTCTCACTGTACAATTCCCTGGTTCGGCCGCACCTGGAGTATGTTGTGCAGTTCTGGTCGCCCACCCTCAGGAAAGATATTGAGAGGCTGGAGCGACTGCAGGCGAGGGCCACAAAGTTAATCCCTTCCGTTGGGCACATGGGCTACAATCGACGGTTACACGCCCTGAACTTGTTTTCGCTGGAAACTCGGAGGCTACGCGGTCAACTGATCGAGGTTTTCAAGCTCTTACGCGGATTGAACGATGTCGATTTTAGAAGCATGTTTAATTTAAATGATAACCCAACTCGCAACAATGGTTGGAAGTTGGATTTGAAACGGTTTAGGACTAGTGTGTGTGGGACTTACTTTACGTATAAGATCTGTGACACGTGGAACAGGTTACCTTCAGAAGTTGTGAACACTTCCTCTGTGGATCATTTCAAGAAAAGGTTAGACCAAATCTTGCACACTATTTGAGGGTGTAGAAAATTTTCCCTGGCACTGTTGCCATTGGTACCTCCTCGGTATAGGCCGCAAGGCCTTTTGAGGTACTTCTTTTCCTTGTAACTCCTTATAACTCTCTCTCTCTCTCTCTCTGATATTAAATGGATTTCCCATCCATATTGAAAGAAAAGAATGAACAATTTATAACCAAAATTTTATCAAATATTTTCTAAAGGTTTTTTAGATATTTGAATTAAAAATAAGTGGAAAAATAATAAAAATCTTTCCAATGCTCACCTAAGGGAACATACACTGTATACTGTGTGTGTATATTATAGTGGCCTACGGATCACCAATTTGTGATGGCCTATCAAATAGGCTTACTATATTTAATGAATTATATTGAAATGAATAATGAAAGGTCACCAGTCTGGGATACGACCCAAACAAACAATATTTAATAAGGAGAGAGAAATTATTTTGTTGTTTTGTATTTAATTAGAAAAATAAATGAATTATTTGTTGACAGTGAGTAACAATTCTATAACGTTATTTACACTATATTACAAATGACTGATTACACTGGCCAACAAAATGAAACTTGAATCTGGTTTTATTTTTTTTCTAGCACGTAGAGTTATATAGATACACTGGTTTTGATATTTTTAAGTTTTTGATATTGCTATAAGAAAATTTATGGATGTATAGATCACACTTAGGAATGCTAAACAAAAAATACATCATATACCTTATTCAATGTACTTATAAATAAAGAATATATACATTATTTTATTAAAAGCGCTGTGAGTGTGATTTCCTTTTGTAAATTTGGCCTGGATTGTCACGATACAGCATCCAACAATGGTCCGCCATCATGCTTTCATTCCAATATCCTTGGTAGCGCTTCTCCATCATCTGAATATCTTGATGGAAGCGCTCTCCTTGCTCGTCACTCACTGCACCAAGGTTTTCAGGAAAGAAATCTAAGTGGGAATGCAGGAAGTGAATTTTTAACGACATTCGACACTCCATTTCTTTGAAGGCATCAAGGAGGTTCTTGACTCCATCCTTATACGCAGGTGACTTGTTGCTTCCAAGAAAGTTTTCACATATCCATTTGTGAATCCTGACTGCATACCCATAAGCATTCCTATAACTTTTAGATCTCCACAAACATTCCATTGATGACTGTCGTATTTGATTGCCTTAAGTAGTATATCCATATTGTCATATGTCTCTTTTAGATGGAAGGAATGGGCAATGGGGATGGATGGCATTATATTACCATTATGCAAAAGAACTGCTTTCAGGCTTCTCTGCGACGAATCAATAAAGAGGCGCCACTCAGATGCCACATACGTCTGAGATATGGCTGTAAATAGTCCATTGATGTCATGGCAATAACAGAGGGGACCGTCTACTGAAAAGAATGTTGTTAATTCAAAATTCCGCTTTCGGTAGTAACTAATACGAACATTGTTCTCAAGTAAATTGTTCTCCTTTAGTCTTGAGCCGAGAAGCTCTGATTTCTCTTTAGACAGCGATAAGTCTCTAACAAGATCATTCAACTGTCCTTGGGTTAACTTTTTAGGCTCTAAATGTCTACCTTCAAAAGTGTACTCTGGTTCTGTAGATGGTCCGGAAACGCCAGTTGCACCTTCATCACTTTCCATGTCATCTATGATAGAATCTAGCCTATCACTTGGGGGAATTGGAATGGGCAATGTTTCATCATGTTTTACTGGTCTACGTGCTGAATCCAAGTTTGGATATACAATCTGGTGTTTGATCTTGGCAGAAAACCCCATTAAGTTCACACTACAAAAATAACAGTCTTCATGATGATCTCTCGGCTCCCTCCATATCATGGGTATGGCAAATGGCATTGAAGCTTTCTTTTTCTTAAGCCAATCACGTAATCCATTTGAACAGCCAGAACAGATTTGATGTGGCGCCCATGGTTTATCTTGGTCACCTAGATGGCAACCAAAGTATAGCTTGTATATTTTCTTAATGTCGGTTGTAATACTTCGTCGCTGTGTTTTAGTTGTCAACTGGCCGCATACGAAACAGAACTTGTCGGGGTCATTCTTACATTGTCGAGGCATGTTGACTGACCTGAGCAAACTATAAATTCAAAAAAATGTACACCACCTTGACACAACAAGTTCTTGGACTGGACTGATCTTTTGACACACCAAGCACGGCGTTGTTGCCTGAATCACAATGCTGCTAGACGTAAAAGCTCACACCTGAAATACATAAGATGTATAATTAAGATAATTGAAATAAATAAGATGAATAAACTAAAAAAACACAATAAAATAAACACAATCAAATGTTGAAATATTAGTATTTTGCCTATTTAAAATGTTTAAATCTGTGTAGTTATATATATGCCCTCATCTTGAAAGCTATACGTGCTAGAAAAAATCTGAATGCAGGTTTGGAATCAGCGTGAAAAATGCTATCCAGCCAACACAAATTTTACTCTGATGAAAAATCTTTGTTGACCAGTGTTATTAGCAATAAGAAATGGTTACACAATATAATCGTGAAGTAAGTACAAAAATGACAAACACTAATTTAGGTAGGCTAATGAGATATGCAACAGTGAACACACAATAAGTAATTAAACCAATAATAACTGAGATAATGAAAGTACGGTATGGTACAGTTAATGGATTAGATCAGTAAAATGAAATGCATAAAAGAGCAAATAAACAATTGGATACAAAATACGGTAAGATGGTTGAAACGTTAAAATAATTGAACAGACCTACTGTAGCCGCAATAGGAAAGTTAGTTTGCCGATTGTTTGCATACACTTTTGGGTCTACTCGGTTAGGCAGAGTTTGTGGACTTTTCAGCTTTGAATCCTGTAATAAAACACTGTAGGCAGAGTGGGGACCTACAAGAAGCTTACTGACCTGCGATTTCGATGTGGAAAACTCTGAAGGCTGAAAGGGCCTAGTGAAGGTTGACCATATTGCGTTTCGCCGTAGATAACTCTGAAGACTGACGAGGGCCTACATGAAAGTTGACCGTATTACGTTTCGCCCTAAATAGCTCTGAGGACGTACTGACCAACCCGCAAGAGGATATGTTGAGGGCCACTTGATAGACTTGTTCAAAGGGCGCCGATCGAATTGTGGTGAAAGATGAGTGAAACCAGTGCCAGAAGGATGACGCCGGTAGAGTGATGTTTGCTTCCGGCGGGATGAAATTGTAGGGCGCCTCAAGTATTCGCTTCGTGTATTGTTGGTGTTTTGCTTGAGGAACTGAGGCCGACTGAGTTCGATCGGCGCTACGTGAAAGGGGAAATTCATGAGGAGGAGTAACTAGCAGAATGAGAGCGATTTTCAGTGAACTCTGGCTTATATAGGCTCAGAAGACGTTAACTTTTCGCGGGGCTTTTTGGAAAAAAAAAACAAGCACCCTTTTGTTTCTCTCTCTCCTTGAGAACCACGTGTGTGTTTCTGTCTCTGATGAGTCCCAGATGTTTGCGAACGCGCGAGGAAAGGAATTTCTCTGATCGGTCTCTAGTAGAGACTCTCTACACACACACACACACACACACACACACACACATATATATATATATATATATATATATATATATATATGAGGGACAGAAAATTGGACGTACTTTCGTGTATATTTTAGCATTTTAACACCTTTTCAGTAAATGGCCTGAAAAGTTGTTAAAGAATTAAAGGAAGGCATTGTTGTGCCGTCAACAAAGTTTTTTAATGCGTCTATTTCTGAGGGATGCGTACCAGATAATTTCAAGTTTCCATATATAGCACTTATTTTTAAGAAAGGCGATAAAAGTGCAACGGGAAATAATTATAGGCCAATCAGTTTAATGTCTGTTGTGGGTAAGCTACTGGAATCGATAATTAGGGATCGTATAGTCGAATGCTTAGAATTGCATAACTTGATAAAAAATATGCAGCACGGTTTTAGGCGAAACAAATCTTGCTTAACTAATCTTTTAGAATTTTTCCAAAGCGTGGTTGAAGCTTACGATAGTCGTCGGGTGGTAGATGTGTATTTAGATTTTCAAAAAGTGTTTGACACCGTATCATACATAAAGACTCGTTGAAAAAAATAAGGCTTATGGAATCACGAGTGTAGTAATAAATTGGCTAGAATAGTGGTTGCGAGTTAGGAAACAGAAGGTGTTCGTTGATGGGGCGGAGTCGTCTTGGGCTAATGTAGCGAGCGGCGTTCCTCAGGGTTCCGTATTGGGCCCCTTGCTTTTTCTTATATATATTAACAATTTAGATGTCGGCCTAGTCAGTACAGTTTCAAAGTTTGCGGATGATACGAAGTTGGGTGGTAGAGCGATAAATGACGAAGATAGAGGTAAAATCCAGGAAGATCTTAATAAAATCGTAGATTGGTCGGTCACATGGCAAATGAGATTTAACGTCGATAAGTGCAAAATTTTACATATAGGTTCGCGTAACAGTAATTTTGCGTATAGTATGTCAGGGAAGGAATTGGCAAGCGTAGATCAGGAAAAAGAGTTAGGAGTTATAGTCACTGGTGATTTAAAAGTAGCGAAACAAAGTAAAGCAACAATACAAACAAACTGCTAGGTTTTATAGTTAGGAATTTTGAGTACAAATCGCGCGATATTATTGTTCCTCTTTATAAATCATTAGTTAGACCCCATTTAGAGTGCTTGTACGACAATTGAGCGAGTAAACATTGAGCGAGTGCACTTTGAGCAAGGGAATTTGAGCGAGTACAAATTGAGCGACTTGACACATTGAGCGATTAGGTTAACTGAGCAAGTACAAATTGAGCGAGTGCAAACTGAGCGCAAACTTCACAACTTAACCTAAACAATTGTCAAGGGCATACAGTTGACCTAACCGGGCATTCAATTAACCTAATCGGGCATGGGTACTCCATAATGAATTCGAGACCCAGAAAGGTAAGTAGTACCCCTAACCTAACCTAGGCCTAGATGACGACCCACTTGGGCTGAGTTTCCGACAGTTAAATAGGAATTAACCCTATAAGAAATAGAACAAGTAAACGTTCGCTTACAACGTCTGATCGAAGGTAATAATGAAAATATTCTCGACTTTCTGCGTAATGTTTCCTACAATTTGGAATTACATATATAATTCACTGCTTACTTTATTATATTTTTAAATCTGTTTTGAATAAATATACATTTTAATTAAATATATCTGTTTTAAATAAATATTGTTTACAAGGTGAATGTTTATTATTTTTGCGTCAGTTTGTGTTCAGTTTGCACTCGTTCAATTTGTACTCGCTAAGTTATCCTAATCGCTCAATGCGTCAAGTCGCTCAATTTGTACTCGCTCAATTTCCTTCCCTCAAAGTGCACTCGCTCAATGTGTATTCGCGAAATTGATGCAGTCCCATTTGACATTTCGAGTACGCGATCCAATTTTGGAATCCGCATATGCGCAAGGATATAGACAAAAATCGAAAGAGTTCAAAGACGAGCAATTAAGATGATTCGTCGATTAGTTCAAAGTCGTACGAGGATAGGTTTGAGTTAAAATTGACTACATTCGAGACTAGGAGGCTAAGAGGTGATCTAATCTAGGTTTTTAAAATTATGAATGGGTTCGATAACGTAAATAGAGGTAGCTTCTTCGAAATAGCACAATACAGTACAACTAGAAATAACGGGTGTAAACTGACAAGTAGAAGGTTTGAGACAACAGTTGCCAAAAACTTTTTTACGCAGAGAATAGTAAATAGCTGGAATAGTTTGCCGGTAGAAGTACAGTAAATCCTCGATTTAATGAACTAATTCCAGCCACCCCATTCCCTTAAATCGAATATTCCCTTAATCGAAAATTCCCTTAAATTGTACAAAATTTCAGGCATTGAAAAAAAATATGCATAATGCTTAGGAAGAATTCCCAGACAAATTTGGAGGTTATGGTGTTTGTTGTAGGTGGCCTGACGCAGGTATGACCCCCAAACCTGTGCCAGGCTTGAGAGGGTGAATTACTCTGTCTCAACATCACCCTCCAGAAGAATGGCAGGTACCTCTGGGGTGACTGGCTCTGGGTTAGTGGAAGCACTGCGAGAAAAGCTGAAGGTGAAGCTGGTGAAGATGAAGGGGTTCTACAGATCTACGGAAGCGAAGGCTAACAAAGACCGTAAGATCCACTCTAAGGTTAGCCCGAGAGAAAGGAAAGGGGAGGGGGTCAAAAGAGGAGAATAAGGGGTTAAGTAAGTAGCAAAACCTATCATTCTTGGGTTAAAATTCATTCAGAAAAAGAGGAAGAAAGACTCCCCATCATCATTTGCCACCCACTGCGACAAGTCGGAAAAATAGTCAAAGAGAATAGGAAAGGGGTGAAAGATGAAAAGAAGTAAAATAAGAACGCAAACTACCATGCAAACTACATACATGCAAGTAAGGAGAGGATAAGAAAAAAAAGAAGTAGGTAAAGTAAAACAAAAACTGGGTTAGTTTACGCTACGAGCTACATCTACGTTCGTGTTAGTCTAATTTTTTTTTTTATAATTTCATTACTGGCATCACACGCTGGCATGTCACAAGCTGGCATTATCGTCAACAAACTCATCCTCGACCACCACCCCCAGAGCTCCTGTTGCTAATTGTTTTTTTATTTTAAACAATGTTAATATTTTTAAAATGCCTATCTAGACGGTTCTTAAACATATTAACGCTGGTAGAGTTCACGACGGGCGCGGGAGGATTATTCCATTTATCAATTACTTTAAACGTAAAGAAGTTTTTAGCGATATTAGTAATGAAACGTCTGCTACGCAACTTAAATCCGTTATTACGAGTACTGCTATGGTACTTACGTATTAAGGGGGGGCCACCACATATTGATGATTGTTTAGGTTAAGTTGTAATATTTTCGTTAGTTGAAAATTTCTAATACATCATATTTTTTAAATAGCAATATTTTTAAAAATATTTACAATGATTTATATTTAAAATATTTACCCACATACTGATGACTAGTTAGGTTAAGTTGTAATATTTTTGTAAACAAATGTTGTTTCTAATGTGTAACATGTATTAATCATTGTAACTATTTGAAATATAAATCATTGTAAGTATTTTAAAAAATATTGCTATTTAAAAAATATGATGTATTAGAAATTTTGGTAAATCTCTAGGAGCGCTCCATTTTTCAATATTAAACATATACTCATAAAACATATACCATTTGAAAGCTCACATTTTTCTGAGTCTAAAAATGTAGTAATCCAAAGTATCAATAGCAAATAAAAAGTAACTAGGTTTAAATATAAAACCCTATACCGATCAATTTGTGATGCGTGATCTTTACGGGGGCTCCGCCCCCGTACCCCCGAGACCTAAATTATACAAATGATAATGTAATAACATATTCATGTTAGGTTAGGTTAGCGTAACAATTACCAAAAATACCATCTTACAACACAGACTGAAGATTTATAACAGCCAACCTTTATAATGTAATTAATTACGTCACGCGTCAAACAATTAAACCTAGTTACTTTTTATTTGCTATTGATACTTTCGGATTACTACATTTTTAGACTCAGAAAAATGTGAGCTTTCAAATGGTATATGTTTTATGAATGTATGTTTAATATTGAAAAAATAAAAACATCCAATGCTTTCTCTTCACCTAGGGCACATGACGAATCAAGTTCTCAAAGTCAGAAACCACACGAACAGCACGTCATAATTCTATCACAAACATGACCAAACTGAATCCAATTAGAAAAAAAAAATGAACAGAACAGAATCCAACCAACTAATTAAGTTGCAGAGTAGCGAAAAAAATAGCCCAATCATGAAAAATATTTTATGGAAAAAAGTACATTATAGCCAAAACAGGAAATATTCATTATAAAAATGTAACTTGTAATTTTTCTATAATCTTGCATTTGCTATTGATACTTTTGGATTACTACATTTTTAGACTCAGAAAAATGTGAGCTTTCAAATGGTATATGTTTATGAGTGTATGTTTAATAATGAAAAATGGAGCGCTCCTAGAGATTATCCAAAATGGGTGTGACGTTAGTTAATTTGAAATCTTCAGGAATAATCCCCGTTTCGAGTGACTGATTAAAAATCTTCGTTAAGGGGCCTACGATAACGTCTTTCAAATCTTTCAGATGTGTAGGATAAGACGCGTCAGGGCCTAGAGCCTTGCTAACTTTTAGCCTATCGATATAATGCGCAATCTCACTCTCGTAAACAGTTATTTCATCCAAAATAGTCTCGCTGCCAAATGGAACGATATCGTCCACGTCGGGGACATTATTGACGTATTCTACGGTAAAAACTGTCGCAAAAAAGTTATTAAAAATACCCGCCATTGCCTGAGCGTCGGAAGCCAAAGCGTCATTAGCGTCCACGAGAGGGCCTATATTATCTTTTATCGGCTTACGATTATTCACGTAATCGAAAAACTTTTTTGGGTTATGTTTACTATCCGCAGCAATAATTATCTCTAAATTACGCTTAGCATTCCTAACTTATCTTTTAACCTGACGTCGAAGCTCGAAATATCTATTAACGTTAGTTACCATGCCATTGTGCTTATTAAGTCTATACGCTCTGTTACGCTCGTTTATGAACTCGCCTATTTCCCTAGTACACCATTTGGGCCTACCATGATTTCTAGCGCGCTTGGGCCTACGAGGAATAAACTCCCTTTCGATATTCAAGAAACTATCTTTAAACGCCTCCCAATGAAAATTTGCGTCATTACCCATAGATAAATTATCCCAGTCCACTACTTTCATCCTATCCGCAAAACTATCAAAATTGGCCCTACGAAAATCAGGGACTTCTATTACCTTCCTATCCTTAGTGTTTTCTATCAATAACTTAAACCTAAGAATTTGATGATCACTACATCCTAAACTCTCGCCTACTTCTAAACCTTCAACTATATTTTCGCCGTTCGTCATCACCACGTCTAAAATATTGTCACCACACGTTGGTTCGTTACCAGTATAAGTCTCGTAATTAACGTTACAGCAGTTAAAGTCCCCGACAACTATACTATCCCGATTATTAATAAAGTTACCAAGAGGTGTGTAAAATCTAGTATCGGTATTGAGGGATTCAACGGGAGGTCTATAAACAAACAAAATTGAAACTAAGACAACGCGCCCTAACTTCAACGCATTAATTGCTGTCGGAAAATCTATCTTAACCTCGATAGCCCTAAGGGAATTACGAATGTACAGCAAAACGCCTCCACCAATCCTATATAACCTATCATTAGTAAAGAGTTTAAAACCCAGTATATCAAGTTCCCCCAACAAGTCCCGAGTCACGGTATTTAACCACGTTTCAGTGTAGCAACTACATCGTAGTTACCGAAATAAATTATCGCCTTAAATTCGTTTAATTTATTTCTAATACTACGCGCGTTACAAGAAAAGACGGTTTAAGTTATTTTTTACCACGGATCGACGTTTTAAACTATTTTTCACGTCGGGCCCGCGTTTCCCGGACCCACAACGTTTAAAGAAGGCTTCGAACTATGCAGCTTTCGTACGTTTTCTTCAATTAACCTACCAAGCCTTGCATTACCTATTTCATTAAAATGCACCCCCATCTTTTATAAAAAGGCTAGGATCACTGAATTCTGACCACAGCTTTATGAAGGGTACATTTTCCTCAGCACAAATCTCTTCTAATTTAGTATTTAAAAATATCGTTTTTGACGTAATCCTAAGACCCAAACCGTGCTTAGGGGTAATATCTAAAACTAAAGACCTATCTGACCTCGCCTTCAGGGACCTAATTAACTCCCTATATCTCTCCAAAAGGTCAGGCACTCTCGTGCCTCTCGGGAGGCAACATCAATCCTATTCACTTCGTCTCTAACTCTGTTAACCCTGGCCCCTCCGAGACAGACCCTCCTCCTCTTGGTTGGATGCCGTTCAACGAACTCTTTGTCCATATGGCGCACTAAGGAGTCCCCAATTAAAATAGTTTCCCCCTCGTTCACGTTCCTATCCAAATGGGCGAAAGGGCTCGAAACCTCGATAGGCGGGGGATTCCTATCACCTAACGTACGTGGCCTAGCTCCACCCTTAACTTTTCTAAATCCCTCCCCATCTACTAATCTCGGACCAACCTTAACCCCTTCCTAAACTCTATCCAACCTTCCTGATAAGCTACCTAAACTAGAAACTAGGTTACGCACCTCACCCTTAAAATTACTAACGTCTTCAACGTTAGTATTGGTTCGACTTTCGTCAATGTAGCCCTACCCCTGCCCTCATCAAGCGATGCAAGTCTTTCCGTTACCTCACGTACACTACGTTTTGACAACTATTTCCTCCTTTAAATCGCAAAAGGAACAAACCGATCTCTCGGTAATCGCCATAGGACCGCCGTTATAATCCTTAAAGTCCGTATACCACCGATTTACCCGACACCTAACACACGATGCTTTCTGCGACAGCATCGCGCAAGTTAAATTAGTTTATAACCGTCACAAGTTTAAGTTAAATTAAGCCAGCACGCTATAAAAACTTCTAAATCGCTAAAAACCACTAATATTCAATTACTTAACTACAACAATGTGAATATAAACGTAAGTATATAAAATTCAGAACTTTCCAAAAGTAAAGTAATTGGCAATATCCAAAAGTAGAAGCAATATCAGAGAGCTCAGGAAATGCGTCCGCTCAGTACGGAGTCTAGCTGAAGAATGAAACAATGACAATCCTGATGTTGAGGCTTGAGGGTAGTGGAACATCAAGAGAAGAATGGCTGTCAGATTTTCGTCTTTGAGGGGCAGGAGGCTTGAAGAAATCATCAATCTTAGTATGGATCGGAGCACACATGGCTTGTTGTTTCTTGACGACCCTGGTTCTCATCTCCCTCAAATGGTCATAGAAGGGCTGCAGGTCTTCATGCTTGATGGTGATCAGGAAGTTGAGGAGCGCATCAAGATTATTTCGCACCTCAGACAGCTTCATCGATGGAGTTGTAGATGTCTCTTTTTCTTCTTCTTCCAAGCTTGTTTCTAAGGGACTTGAGGCCAAAGAACCTTCTGCAGCAATCTCGTCTTCAGATTGGATGTGGTACCCGGGGTCTCCACCATCAATCTCCAGCCACTCCTCGATGTCCTCTTGCTGTACATCATCCTCTCCAGCATTGCAGAAGACCATTCTGCATTCCTCTACCGTCAATCCCTCGAAGTCTGCTGTCTTCTATTGCAGCTGGGTTTGATGGTTGTGGCCAAACAAGGCATTCCAGCCACGGACCAGGGTTCGAACACTCACCGTATCCCATGCTTTTTTTACATTGTGCACTACATCATAAAAGTTGTAGTTGTTGTAGGCCTGCAGACTTCTTTCTCCTCTTGTATCTGGCACTGGAGCACAACACATCAGCAGAAAGATGCGCAGGAGCATTGTCCAAGAGCAACAGGGCCTTAACTTCTCTATAATTCACTCCCTTTTCCTTCACCTGGAAAGACCGGACAGCTGGGACAAAGTAGTTGTCGAACCAGTGCTTGGTAATCTCCCTCGTGAACCAAGCTTTCTTGTTACCCTCATTGGACACAGGGAGACTGTTCATGAAGGGGCGTAATGCCATTGGCCTCTTCGCAGTTCCAACAACTATCGGCATTGGCACACAGCAGGACAGACACACGACTCTTGCTCATTTTGTGCCCTGGGACACTTGCCTCTGCTCTCGCTGCCCGCGTGTTGCTCGGCAATGCCTAACAAAAGAAGCCCGTCTCATCACCATTGTTGATTTGGAAGTCCTCCAGATTCGTTTCTATCCTCAGCACCTTTATCTCTTCTACGAGATATCAGCCCTGCATCTTTTGCCGACAATCTTACGGTCCGTGATATTTTGCCGGGCACAAAACCTAGTCACCCAGCCAGTGCTAGCATGAAAATTTTCAATATTTAATTTTTCTGAAAATCTTAATCCAGCTGACTGGAGCTCTGGACCTCGGACCGGCAGCCCTTGAGCCCTTTGCTGTTTGTACACGGCGTCGTCCAGGTCTTTATGTGATGGCTTCTTTAATGACTGTTTTTCGAAAGCCTTATTTTTGTCACTAGCTCTTAAGGTGCTGCTTATCACCTTTCAGTTGGTAAACTTGTGTTTTTCTAATGTTATACTCTGCCAGCACAATAGCCACTGACACTCTTTTCTCAAGCTTTTCAGTTAGCTCTAACTTCTGCGCAATAGTTAAACGCACTCTTTTCACCTTCTCACCACCACTTGTTCTCTGAGATACTTTCGGCATGATAATAAAAAACCAGTTAAGCACAAACACAGGTACAAACACAGTGAGCAGCAATGCAATACAGCGGCGAGGCGACAGGGTACAGACTGGCCACGTGTAAACAAAACACGAACACACGAAACACGTGCGCGTCCGTCCCTCCTTTTTACAGAGCACTATTCTGATTTAACGAACTAGTTCGCTAAATTGATCACTCAATAACGAAGAAAAATCCTTCCGTCCCTCCTTTTTACGGAGCACTATTCTGATTTAACGAACTAGTTCGCTAAATTGATCACTCAATAACGAAGAAAAATCCTTCCGTTATATCGTTCCTCCGTTATATCGAGGATTTACTGTAATGAGTAGCACGTCTATAAACATGCTTAGAAATCGATTAGATGTAGATGTTGATAGATTAGGGATAGTTTAAAGTAGTAACATTAAGGTTTTTGTGGTTCGGAACCAACGTAAAATTGTAGGTCCCCTCCGCCACCACGGAGGACATGCGCAAAACACAATTACAAAAACGATTAGGTAGACTAGCCATGAGTGGATCTTAGGGTCATTGTTGGTCTGAAACATTATAACAATATCAGAAAGCCCTGCGTCTGCGTCTCTCTCTCTCTCTCTCCTCTCTCTCTCTCTCTCTCTCTCCTCTCTATATATATATATATATATATATATATATATATATATATATTATGCAGGAAGGAGGGGCCAAGGGCAAATGCCCGCAAAAGAAGTTGACCTTCTCCCATAGAAGAAGAAGAGAGCCAAAATCAAGGTCCGGGGTTTTCGAGATGCCTAGACACGCTGCGTTTGAAAGATGGGAGGTCACAGACAGGAGGAAAGATGGACTGAGGAAGATTGTTCCAGAATTGACCGGTTGAGTAGATGAAACACTGAAAATACCGATTAACCCTTGCATTAGATAGGTGGACGAAAACGGAATGAGAAAGTGTAGAAAGTCTGGTACTGCGTGCTCTCCTTAAAGGAGGAGGCATGCAGTTACAGAGTTCAGAAGAGCAATGTCCGTTATGATAGCGATAGTAAGAAAAAGTGAGGCAACTTTGCGGAGAAGAGAGCGAGATTGAGGACAATCAGTAAGAGGCAGGGAAATGATGAGACGAAAAGCCTTTGATTCCATCCGGTCAATTACGGCTGTGTGGGTTGAACCACCCCACACATGAGAAGCATACTCTATACACGGGCAAACAAGACCCCTGTACAGAAACGGCAACTGAGTGGGGGTGAAGAAACACCGGAGGCGGTACAACACACCTAACCTCTTAGAAGCTGTTTTGGAAAGAGAGTATATGTGATCTTTCCAGGAAAGATCACGAGAAAAGGAAACGCCAACAATGTTAAGAGAAGAGGAAGGATTGAGTTGTGTGTTGTTGAAGGTAAGGGGATAGTTGTGCAGAAGATTGTGACGAGTAGACAGATGGAGGAACTGAGTTTTTGAGGTATTGAAAGCCACAATGTTTTCTGTGCCCCCAATCAGATATAGCAGAAAGATCAGAGGTCACGTGTCCCATAGCCGTCCTACGCGAATCATGAAGCGACTGCTGTGAGGAACGCTTTGGGAAGCGGGTGGAGAAGTGAAGAGTGGAATCATCCGCATAGGAGTGAATAGGACAGGAAGTGCGAATTAAAAGATCATTAATAAATAAAAGGAAAAGTGTGGGTGACAGGACAGAACCCTAAGAACACCACTGTTAATAGCTTTAGAAGAATAGTGGCCATCTACAACCGCAGCTATAGATCGGCCAGAAAGGAAATTCGAGATGAAGGCACAGATAGAAGGCTAGAAACCGAAGGAGGGCAGTTTGGAAATTAAAGATTTGTGCCAGACTCTATCAAAAGCTTTCGATATGGCTAGCGCAATAGCAAAAGGGGACATTAAAAAAACCACGTGGTCCTTAAAAGGGAGAGGGGGTTCCTTATTTGACCACCAAGGTCCACATGGGGGAGGGGGGTCTTGACGTTTAACCACGTGGCCATGTCTTAGAGGACCAAGAAATATAAATACGCTACACTGTATGCTCCAATAAATAATTTTTTGAGCATTCAAAATTACATTTCTTAGTCAAGATATTATTTTCAATTAAAGAAACAAGCAATTAATACAGTTTATTTAGAAGATAGGCCTTTTAATTGTTCATTTACCTCATTACCTCTCAATAATATAAGAAATCTAATATGGCACCTTACATTTTACATAAGAATAAGCAGGGGTGGGGGTGATATTAAAAGACCACGTGTTTTTGGAGGGGGGGGTTTAAGTCACTGACCACAAATCACCACAAGGGGGAGAACAGGTTTGAGAAACACCCGAAAAAGGACCACGTGGTTTTTGAATGACCACAAAGTTTCACCGAAATCCCGAAAGGAGGATGACCAAGAGTCAGAGAGATATGCAAGAAGATCGCCAGTAGAGCGTCCCTTGCGGAATCCATACTGACGATCTGAAAAAAGATTGTAAGAATAGAGGTGTTTAAGAATCTTCCTATTAAGGATAGATTCAAAAACTTTAGAAAGGCAAGAAATCAAAGCAATTGGACGATAGTTGGAGAGTTGAGAGCGGTCACCCTTCTTTGGGGGAGGCTGAATGAAATCGAACTTCTAGCAGGAAGGAAAAGTACTAGATGAGAGACAAAGACGAAAGAGTTTGCCTAGACAGGGTGTCAGCACAGAAACACAGTTCTTAAGAACAACAGGAGGAGCAACATTAGGACCATACGCCTTCCTAGAGTTGAGCCCAGATAGGGCAGAAAGAAAATGTTTAGAAGAGATTCTAATTTATTCTAATTTCAGACATAATAAAGTCAGAGTGGGGAGGAGATGAGGAGATGAAGGAACAGCAACGAAATCGTCCAGGGATGAATTGTAAGCGAAAGTTTCAGCGAGGAGTTCAGCTTTGTAAGGAGAAGAGACGGCAACTATATATATATATATATATATAATATTTAGGAGAAATCCAATGACAAGGAGAAATGTAAATGCCATGAAAAGTCTTCTTTAATGCGCAACGTTTCGAGCAAATACGCTCATCTTCAGGCTGTATGAAGATGAGCGTATTTGCTCGAAACGTTGCGCATTAAAGAAGACTTTTCATGGCATTTACATTTCTCCTTGTCATTGGATTTCTCCTAAATATTAAATTGAAGCTCTGTAGAAGCAACCCGCATGATTATATATATATATATATATTATATATAATAGGAACCGACCGATAGTATTCCCAAAGTATCGGTACCGATACCGATAGTTAGAGCAAAGTATCGGCCGATACCGATAGCTGTTCAAAACATCAAAATAGGATTCAAAGATTCGACACATGTACTGTAATTCAAAACATATATTTGAAGAAATGGAATTCACAAAATAAAAGTCATGTAATGGAAACAATATGTAATTCAAAAATTGTAATTCAAAAAGTGTAACTCAATATAACAGTTCACTCAGTAATCAAAATTGAGGAACTTCAGATTTTTGGAGAGGATGATTTCTTCCTCAGCGTTGACTGAGGTGATGTTGGCTCGTTTAGCATTGATAACATCTTCAGCCGCTGAGAAAAGCCGTTCAGAGTCAATTGATCCAGAGGGGCAGTTCATGCACTTCTCAGCAACTTTGGCAATCTCCAGGAAATCAGCAGAATGTTCTCGCCAGAAAATGAATGGATCCCTATCCCCAGCGATCCGAGGTTGCGACCAATAGGCGTCCAGGGCTGCTTCCACTCATGCGTCTGGGACAGTGAACCTCGTGTTCGTATCCCTCGTTTGGGGTTCTTCAACTAGAATAGGACGAATGTGATCGTCGAGATCGCTACCTTCTGAATCGGGAAAGTTTTCCCAAAGAGCGATTTTCTTGGACGGAGAAACCGGACCACTTCGGCGGCGTTTCACGGCAATTGGACCTCCAGTACGCTTTCGTTGGGCCCCCTCCATGTGACTGCGTATCTCTTGTCTCAACAATTCCTTGGCCTTTTCTCGCATGTCGTTGTCTATCAGCCCAGCTCCTTTCAATCGGGGATCAACTGCTGTGGCTAGCAGCAGTTTCTTAGTTGAATTATGTTGAATTATGCTCTCGAAATCTTTGTTCGAGAGAATCGCCTAGCTCGCTCTTCAGAATCTTGACACCCGCATCATTCACTGAGCACGCTGCACAGATTCCTTTTGACAGAGATTTGACTGTAGGTAAAACTTCTGATAAAAGCTAGTTTTCCTCACTGATTTTGAGCGTTGCAGTTTTGAAGACAACAAGCACGTCATTAAGCTTGACCATAAGCTTCCATTACGTTGAAGTCAACATATTTTCCAGGGGCCACTCGACGTCATATTCAATGATAGCTTGCAACTGCGAATTCTCTCTGAGAATGTTTGAAGAATCACTTTACAGATTTTCATGAATCTACTCACCAGAATTAGTAGCAGAAGTTGTACATTGACTCTTATTGGCTTCATCAAACTCAGTCTTGTGCTTGTTGATAAGGTGACTCCTCAGGTTCGATGTAAAGAAGGTAATTGCGCTTGTTCCTCCACGAGAGACAGAGACACTGCACAAACTGCAGATCGCCTATTTTACATTAGTGCTTGAAGCAGTGAAGAACTTCCACACAATGCTTGGCATTGTCACTCTCACGAAAGCAAAAGCGAACAAATTTATACCAGTAGTTAATAAATTTACAAAAAAATTATTACACACTGTTGAACTGATTCACAACTTGCGAACTGAGGAAATGACGCCGCGATGGTTACGGGCTCGCTTTATATAGAGCGGTAATGAGTCATGGAAATTTCTAGAAACGTCGAGATAAATCGCGAACACACACAACTTCTCGAGCAACCGGGAAGTTTCTATTTGGAAAAAGCCCGTTTTTTTTTTTCTTAGAAACAAAAACTATCGGTATCGGTAGCTACTACCCATCGGTATCGGTATCGATACCGATACCGCTGCCGATACAACCACCGGTCGATGCCTAATATATATATATATATATATATATATATATATATATACATACTGTATGTATATATTAGGCCGGGTCGAAAATGGGAAATTTTTTTATTTCTTAAAAAGTACACTCTGAGAAGTTTCATTTTATCATAACAAAATAGTAAACTATCAAGCATATGCTACCCCTGCTACCCCTAGCACATAGCCCTCCCTTTTTTACCCTCATATTTGCATATATTTAAATGGGAAAAAATGTTACTTCTTAAAAAGTACACTATGTGAGAAGATTTTTTTTATCACTCTAACAAAATATTAAAAAATGAAGCATGTGCTACCCTACTACCTCTATCACATGCCCCTCCTCACATTTTTACCTTCATATTTGTATATGTTTAATGTTGTTATATGTTACATGATAAGTTGTTTGTTTAATATTAAGCTTGATATTTTTATGTTTCAGATAAATAGAAATAATTTTTCAGATAGATAGAAATAATTTGCATTTGCTTTAATTATAATTTGAATTATCATAAATTATAAATTACATATAATTTGATTTTACTCCTGAATATAAACTATGACTACTAGAAGCAAGTCCTCAAATGCAGCCTTTGAATATCCTACAGAATTCCCAGCAGCCATGACTCCTTCAAAAGCAGATGTTGTGAGACACTACCATTTTTCCCGCCGTCGTGAAGAAGCTAAATCAAAAGGATCAGCAACTGCTAATGATTGTTACAGGGTTGTTGTAAAAGAAATTGAAGACATTTGGATGAAATTTCCTTTTTCTACGTTAACACCAAAGGTATCTATCTTAAAGTCAGTCGACTAATAAAAGAAGCCTCAAAATTGAACAAGGTGCCGTTACATCGAAGAAATGAAAGTTTTGCCTTAAAAGTAGCTCAGTAAGATGAAATGTTTGATATATCTTCTTGTGAATGCTATGATAAGGAAATTCATACAAAATCTTGCAGGTGTAAGGATAAAATACCAATGGCAGAATGGGAGTCTTTTGTGGGTCAAAAACAAAGAAAAAATCAGTTAGGACCAATTGATCGCATAGCTAGTTCAACAGAGAAGAGATCTTTAGCATTAACATTAACATTAACAGCCAGACTCTGTACTCATTCGTCAGCCAGACTCTGTATTGAACGGACGCATTTCCTGAGCTCTCTGATATTGCATCGACTTATGCATATTGCTAAGAATTTTACTTTTGGAAAGTTTTGAATTTTATATACTTGCGTTTATATTCACATTGTTATAGTTAAGTAATTGAATATTAGTGGTTTTTAGCGATTTAGAAGTTTTCATAGCGTGCCGGCTTAATTTAACTTAAACTTGTGACGGTTATAAACTAATTTTTAACTGCGCGATGCCGTCTCAGAAAGCCTCGTGTGTTAGGTGTGGGGTAAATCGGTGGTATTCTGAATTTAAAGATTATAACGGTGGTCCTATGGCGATTACCGAGAGATCAGTTTGTTTCTTTTGCGAGTTAATGGAGGAAATAGTTGACATAAAACGCAGTGTACGTGAGGTAACGGAAAGACTTGCAACGCTTGATGAGAGCAGGGGTAGGGCTACGGCTGACGAAAGCCGAACCAATACTAACGTTGAAGACGTTAGTAATTTGAAGGGCGAGGTGCGTAACCTATTTTGTAGTTTAGGTGGCTTGTCGGGAAGGTTGGATAGAGTTGAGGAAGGGGTTAAGGTTGGTCCGAGATTAGTAGATGGGGAGGGATTTAGAGAAGTTAAGGGTGGAGCTAGGCCGCGTACGTTAGGTGATAGGAATCCCCCCCTTATCGAGGTTTCGAACCCTTTCGCCAATTTGGAAAGGGACGTGAATGAGGGAGAAACTATTTTAAGTGGGGACTCTTTAGTGCGCCATATGGACACAGAGTTCGTTAAACGGCATCCAACCAAGAGGAGGAGGTTCTGTCTCCCAGGGGCCAGGGTTGACAGAGTTAGAGACGAGGTGGACAGGATTGACGTTGCCTCCCGTCACTCGATGTTGGTGACGATGGTAGGGGGCAACGACACGTATAGGCCCGATACGAGAGTGCCTGACCTTTGGAGAGATATAGGTGGTTAATTAGGTCCCTAAAGGCGAGGTCAGATAGGTCTTTAGTTTTAGGTATTACCCCTAAGCACGGTTTGGGTCTTAGGATTAAATCTAAAACAATATTTTTGAATAATAAATTAGAAGAGATTTGTGCTGAGGAAAATGTACCCTTCGTAAAGCTGTGGTCAGAATTCAGTGATCCTAGCCTTTTTATAAAAGATGGGGTGCATTTTAATGAAATAGGTAATGCTAGGCTAGGTAGGTTAATTGACGAAAACGTACGAAAGCTGTATAGGTCGAAGCCTTCTTTAAACATTGTGGGTCCAGGGAACGCGGGCCTGACGTGAAAAAAAGTTTAAAACGCCGGCCCGTGGTAAAAAATAACTTAAACGTCTTTTATTGTAACGCGCGTAGTATTAGAAATAAATTAAACGAATTTAAGGCGATAATTTATTCCGGCAACTACGATATAGTTGCTATCACTGAAACGTGGTTAAATACCGTGACTCGAGACTTATTGGGGGAACTTGATATACCGGGTTTTAAACTCTTTACTAATGATAGGTTACATAGGTTTGGTGGCGGCGTTTTGCTGTACATTCGTAATTCCCTTAGGGCTATCGAGGTTAAGATAGATTTTCCGGCAGCAATTAATGGGATATGGGTTGAAGTTAGTGCGCGTAGTATTAGTTTTAATTTTGGTGTTGTTTATAGACCTCCCGTTCAACCCCTCGATACCGATACTAGATTTTACACACTTCTTGATAACTTTATTCACAATCGGAATAGTATAATTGTCGGAGACATTAACTGCCCTAATGTTAATTACGAGACTTTTACTGGTAATGAGGAGGGTTTGAGATTGATTGAGTTCATGGAGGATAATTTTTTACGACAGATGGTTACCGAACCAACGCGCGGTGACATTATTTTAGATTTGGTGATGACGAACGGCGAAAATATAGTCGAAGGTTCTTTAGAAGTAGGCGAGAGTTTAAGATGTAGTGATCATCAAATGCTTAGGTTTAAGTTATTGATAGAAAACACTAAGTATAGTAACGCAATAGAAGTTCCTGATTTTCGTAGGGCTAATTTTGATAGTTTTGCGGATAGGATGGCAGTAGTGGACTGGGATAACTTATTTATGGGTAATGACACAAATTTGCATTGGGAGGCGTTTAAAGAAAGTTTTATGAATATTGAAAGGGAGTTTATTCCTCGTAGGCCCAAGCGCGCTAGAAATCATGCTAGGCCAAAATGGTGGACTAGGGAAATAGGCGAGTTCATAAACGAGCGTAACAGAGCGTATAGACTTAATAAGCGCAATGGCACGGCAGTTAACTTTAATAGATATTTCGAGCTTAGACGTCAGGTTAAATGATCAGTTAGGAATGCTAAGCGTAATTCAGAGATACTTATAGCTGCGGATATTAAACATAATCCAAAAAAGTTTTTTGAATACGTCAATAATCGTAAGCCGATAAAAGATAACATATGCCCTCTAGTGGATGTTAACGGCGCTTTGGCTTCTGACGCTCAGGCGATGGCGGGTATTTTCAATAACTTTTTTGCGACAGTTTTTACCGTAGAAGACGTAAATAATGTCCCTGACGTGGACGATATCGTTCCATTTAGTAGCGAGACTATTTTGAATGAAATAACTGTTTACGAGGGTGAGATTGCGCATTATATCGATAGGCTAAAAGTTAGCAAGGCTCCAGGCCCTGACGCTTTTTATCCCAGACATTTGAAAGATTTGAAAGACGTTATTGTAGGCCCCTTAACGAAGATTTTTAATCAGTCACTCGAAACGGGGATTATTCCTGAAGACTTCAATTTAGCTAACGTTACGCCTATTTTTAAAAAAGGCGACCTCAAACTAGCTAGCAATTATAGGCCCATTAGCTTAACGTCAATTGTCGGTAAACTTTTGGAATCCGTAGTTAGGGATCGTATCATCGATCACTTAGCAGAGATTTGGTTAATAGTACTCAGCCTGGGTTTCGACGCCATAGATCTTGTTTAACTAATTTGTTAGAATTTTATAACGAAATAGTGCGCGAATACGATAGGATAGAGCGGCTGACGTTATTTATTTAGATTTTAAAAAGGCGTTCGATACAGTTCCGCATAGAAGATTAATTGCGAAGGTCAAAGCCCACGGTATACGCGGTCAGGTAGCTAACTGGTTAGAGGAATGGCTTCGTGCTAGGAGACAGAGGGTCGTTGTTAATGGTAGTGAATCGGGGTGGTTGGATGTAGGTAGCGTTGTCCCAGAGGTTTCAGCGTTAGGCCCATTGCTATTCGTAATCTACATTAACGACATAGATGTAGGATTGACCAGTAACGTGTCAAAATTCGCGAACGATACTAAAATAGGCGGTAAGGTTGTTAACGAGGACGATAGAAATAGGCTCCAAGACGATGTAAATAGGATTATGGAGTGGACGGTTAAGTGGCAGATGCAATTTAACGTAGACAAATGTAAAGTTTTGCATATAGGTTCTCGTAACAATTACACGATGGATGGTAGAGAGTTTGCGAGCGTTGACGAGGAAGTAGATTTAAGCGTACGCGTATCTAAGGATTTAAAGGTTAGGAACCAGTGCTTGGAGTCTTGCGCAAAAGCTAATAGGATGTTAGGCTTCATAGCGCGTAATTTCGAATTTAAATCGAAGGATATTATATTGCCCCTTTACAAGTCCCTAGTCAGGCCTCATTTAGAGTATGCCGTTCAGTTTTGGCGCCCGTATTTGCGCGAGGATATTGATAGGTTAGAAAGGGTTCAGCGTCGTGCCACGAAACTAATTCCGTCATTGCGCAACAAGCCTTGTGAAGATAGGATTATAGTGTTAGACTTGCATTCACTCGAAACTAGGAGATTAAGGGGGGAGCTTATTGAAGTTTTCAAAATCGTTAATAACATTGATAACGCAGATTTTGACAAACTGTTCACTTTCGATAATAGTAATACTCATAATAACGGATTTAAGTTGCGTGGCAGACGTTTCATTACTAATATTGCTAAAAACTTCTTTACGTTTAAAGTAATTGATAAATGGAATAATCTTCTCGCGTCAGTCGTTCACTCTACCAGCGTTAATATGTTTAAAAACCGTTTAGATAGGCATTTTAAAAATATTAACGTTGTTTAAAGTAAAAAAACGATTAGTAACAGGAGCTCTCGGGGTGGTGGTCGAGGATGAGTCTGTTGACAATTAATGCCAGCTTGTGACATGCCAGCGTGTGATGCCAGCAATAAAATTAAAAAAAAAAATTAGACTAACATGAACGTAGATGTAGCTCGTAGAGTAAACTAACCCACTTTTTGTTTAACTTTACCAACTTTTTTTTTCTTATCCTCTCCTTGCATGTCTGTAACTCTCTTTACTTGCATGTCTGTAGTTTGTATGGTATGACTGTGAGTTAAGACTGTGTTTGCATGGTTTGTAAGCGTTCTTATTTTACTTCTTTTCATCTTTCACCCCTTTCCTATTCTCCGACTATTTTTTTGACTTGTCGGCAGTGGCCGGCAGATGATGATGGTGAGTCTCTCTTCTCTTTTTCTGAATGAATGTTAACCCATGAGTGATAGGTGTTGCTACTTATTTAACCCCTTATTTTCTTCTCTTAACCCCCTACTCTTTCCTTTCTCTCGGGCTAACCTTAGAGTGGATCTTAGGGTCTTTGTTACCCTTAGCTTCTGTAGATCGTTATCGTGTAAGTTGTAGAGCTACAGCTGCAATAGTCAATGCAGCTTTAAAAGATATGGGGGATCCTTAACCACACCAACATGCTTGACAGAAAGAAATTAGAAAGAGGAAGAAATCGCATGGGTGAAACAAATACTTTTAGGTCTAAATCCGAAAATCTAAAGATGGAGTGCTTTGGATTTGATGGAAGGAAAGAAAACACTAACTAAAAGTGGGAAGATAAAAGAACACTATGTTAATGTGAAAGAACCTGGAAGCATCTATGTAAACCATGTCACACCAGATAATGGAACTGGTCGCTGCATAGCAGAAGAGTTGATAACTATTATTACAGACTCGAACAGCACAGATACTATCAAAGCTTTACTGTGTGATGGTACTCCTGTAAATATAGGAAAAATTGGTGGAGCCATAAAACTGGTTGAAATTCACCTTAACAGACCAGTGCAGTGGTTGGTGCCTCTTGCATTTGAATGAGCTGCCTTTTATGCACGTCTACAAAGCCATTGATGGTAAAACAACGGGTCCAAATACTTTTGTAGGTTCAATTGGGGATAAACTGAAAACAGATTTAACAAAATTGGAGGTAGTCATATATTCTCGCGTAAAGTGAAACATTAAAGAAATTCCAGCAAATGTTGTGGAGAAGCTAAGCAGTGATCAAAGATATCTCTATGATATGTGTCTGGCAGTGCAAACTGGAGACGCTTCTCAAAATCTGTCCACTCGATCCCCAGGTACCCTTTACCATGTTCGCTGGCTAACTCTAGCCAACAGGGTCCTTCGATTACATATCTCAACGCCAAATCCCGATAAAAACCTTCAAGATATAGTCAAGATTATTATGCAGTTCTATGCTCCACGGTGGTTTTGGATAAAATCTCATCCTAATGCAACTGATGGTGCATATAACTTTTGGCATGTAATGTGCTTGCTTCGAAATTTAGATGAACAACATAGATCAGTCATAGAACCAGTATTAAAGAATAATGCCTGCTTTGCCCACCCGGAAAATATACTCATATCAATGGTAACTGACAAGAGACTAGAAATTAGGGAGCAAGCTATTCAGAAAATCATCCTTTCCTCGAACCATCAATTTCCAATCTACTGACCACACTGAGATGATCGATTGGCAAAAAGAGATCATTACTCCTCCACCGCTGCTAAACAATTTTAGCGACGATGAACTACTGCAGGCTCAATGTAAGCCACTGGAGATAGCGTCTTTTCCATGCTACAGTCAAAGTGTGGAAAGGGCAGTGAACCTAGTAACAAAGGCATGTCAGGAAAGAATAGGATATGACAACCGTCAAAAGTTTATCTTAAACTCATTAGAATCAAGGCGAAAACTGCCCAAGTGTGAATGGAAGGCCCAATGGAATGAGTAAAAAACATATGAAATAAAATTTCCTAATGATATTGAAAATTTCTTCCCTTTTGATGTGATAAGGAACAATGAAAAAGTGAATTGAATTTTAGCACATTTATTATGCCTCTAATTTTTTCTTCTGAATATATTGTACTTAATTAATTTTCCTAATACAGGAATACCTCGAAATTCGTCGTTAATTCGTTCTGGAATAACACGACGAAATACGAAACGACGAAATTCGAGCTAGATTATAACGTTTCAACGAGAAAACATTTGACTGTATTATGTTATTAAACAGATTAATTAATCAAATTCTACTCGTTTTTCGGCAAAATATGTAATATATTGCGTTGGTAAACAGTTGAATTTCGTCAATTTCGATCTTTTTTTTCACATTTTTTCAAAAAACGACGAATCTGCGAATATGGACGACGGATTGCGAAACTATAGGTCAGAGCTTTCCAAATTTTTCATGTTGGCGACACACTAATTAATTTTTGTTATCAAATATCAAATATCAGATAATTTTTCAGTAGGTGGTTTATCTTGTAGCCGATTTTGTTGATACAAAAATCAAAATTTTCAAAATACAAAAAAATTGAAAATAATTAACTAAATTTGGCGACACACCTGGGAGGTATTGGCGACACACTAATGTGTCGCGACACAGTTTGGAAAGCTCTGCTATAGGTAGTAAAAGATTGACGACGAATCTGCGAAACGACGAAATTGGAAACGACGAATTCTGAGGTATTCCTGTACTGTACATTATTAAATAAAATATTATACGTTAATAAAGATTTATGTCATCAAAAACCCTGAATATAGAGTAAGTCTCGTATAAAGGGAATATTCTTCAATATAGGTCAAAAAGCGAAAAATTGTGCCAGGGGTAAGAGGCTTTAAAAAAAGAGAAAATAACTTATGAGGGGATTCCTCTGTTCCATTCAAACCCTTCACAATATGTACCTTTTCAATATAAAATGTCGACCAGGCCTAATATATA
Source organism: Bathynomus jamesi (assembly GCA_023014485.1). Taxonomy (NCBI): domain Eukaryota; kingdom Metazoa; phylum Arthropoda; class Malacostraca; order Isopoda; family Cirolanidae; genus Bathynomus; species Bathynomus jamesi. The sequence goes on from JAJOZX010000133.1 coordinate 1,959,714, forward strand.
TATATATATACGAGGCCACTCAATATATTTTGCCCCACCTTTTTTTGGAGTGGCATCACGCAGACTCCCCACGCAAGAAATAGTTCAAAATGGCTCCCTCTGCAGGAAACGTTATGGCCACCATCTTCTGGGACATGAAAGGGGTGATTCTGGTGGACATTATGAAGAAAGGACGAACAATCAACTCAGAGGCATATATTGCTACCCTACAGAGACTCCAGAGACGTATAAAGCGAGTTCGACCGGAGAGAAAACTGGAAGACGTTCTTCGTTTGCATGATAACGCAAGACCACTCAACAGTTTGCAAACAAGAAAGACCATCACAAAAATGCGCTTGACTGTGTTACCCTACCATCCATACAGCCCGGATCTGGCATCTTCAGACTTCCATTTGTTTGAGCCAATGAAGGATGCTATTCGTCGAAGAAAGTTTCAGTGACGATGAGGTTTTTGAGGAGGTTAAGAGGTGGCTCCAGCGGAACCCAGTAGACTTTTACCAGCAAGGAATAAAGGCCCTCGTTTCGAGGTGGAGGAAAGCCGTAGAAAAGGATGGAGACTATGTGGAAGAATAAAAACTTGTAAAAAAGGTATATAACTCCTTGTGTACAAAATTTCTAGAACTTACAAGGAAACCTGGAAAGAAAAAGAAAAAGGTGGGGCAAAATATATTGAGTGGCCCTCGTATATATATAAAATGCGCCTCGGTGATGTCGTGGTTAGCGTTGCTGACTACGAATCCATCGGCTCCGGGTTCGAGACCCGATGACGGCAGCCGGCGCGCAGCAAAACCCAGCTGTTCATCCTTCCACACAACAAAGAAAGTGGGGCTGCTGGTGGGGCGTGGTTCGGATTCCACGTTAAACTGTAGGTCTAAGGTGGAGTGAAAAGCTTGACTTTCGTCAGAATGAACAATTCGGGCGGAAGCTAACCAAAGGTAGGTTGATCACAAAGTCCTTGTGCAATTTTAAGCTTTAAAAATAACTTTTGATATACACATGATAGAAACAAACTGTGAACGTCATATGAAAGCATAATTATGATATTAAAGTTTACAACACACTAGATTATAAATTTATAGGCCTAAACATAACCGCCATCTTTCGCGATACATCGTCCAATTTTGCAATTGTTCGAAAACAGCCTCTTGTTACTGCTGAGTGACCTCATGAATTGCATTTATGATCATATCCCTAAGTTCATCCAAAGAATGTGGTTTTGATGGGTAAATAACACCTTTTAACGTGTCCCCTTGAAAGCAGTCCAATGGTGACAGGTCATGTGAACGAGGTGGCCAAGCAATTGGTCTACCTCTACCGATCCACTTGTCCTGAAGGACTTCTTTTAAGAATTATCGCACATTTAAAACATAGTAGCAAAGAAACTTGGAGAAATAAATCTGTCAGATAGCACTTTCTTTCAGCAAGATGGTGCTCCCTGCCACTATGACTGTTCGATAGTTCTTAGTTTGCATGAACTTAAATTAGGTAAATGTCTTTTAATTTAAAGAAAGCCGTAAGTTACGCATAAAAGTAATTTCTTTAAAGGTTTTAGGAGAAATGAAAGAAATGGATATGGGGATAAGGTTGAAGAGGGAAAGAAGCTAATATCCATCCAAGATTTTCGTTTCTAATTTAGTATGAAAATTTGTACGAGAAAATTTTAACTTTCTTTCCAGATTATTCTAGATATCAACTCCTTCGCATAAGAGGAATTTCCTTGATGTTTCGAGCGTGAAGCTCGGTTTTTGGAAGTAAAAGTTATCAAATCTTAGCACACAAAAAGGTTTACGTGGTTGTTTGATACGATTTTCATAATTAACGAAGAGCTTCCTCATAGAAGATTTTAGGAATATGTGAGGAGATATTCAGCTTGTGCAGCTCATTAAGCTTAAGAAGTTTTAGGGATTTGAATGGAGAAGTTTTGTTTTCTCGGTTGGTTTTGACATTTGATATAAATCTGACAATTTTTTTTACGTAATACGTTTAATGGATAAGTAATACAATGACTTTTATTTACCCAAACTACTAGTTATATAGGATGTGAGGGTGAGCATGGGTGTAATACAGATTGAGTAGCATATATTTTGGCATGTGGTGTTTTAATTTATGCAAGATGTAACAGTGAATACTGACAATTTATTTAATTAATGCGTGTTCGATGTGCCCTTTGAAAGCGAATTTTTGAAAGCAAATCTCTGATACTCTAGAGCTGTATTAGCTATAGTAGAATACGTTGATAATGCGGTAGGCGAATAACAAGGCAAAGTAATATAGGACAATTAATTTCGATTACGTGGCCAAGACGCTAACAAGATAGTACTTTTGAAACTAAAGCAAAATTCAGGCCAGGCGCCCAGCAAATGTGGGCAGCCGCGAGCCAAGAGTTTAAGACTGAGTGACGTATAGTGTGATGTGAATGGGGAGCATTATATTTTATTATTTTATTTGCACATAAGGGTCTATTATGTGTTTAATTATTACTGTATTAAATTTTATTTACAGTTCATTATGTTACAGTATAATATTACTCTAATATTTTAAGTAAGATTCATATATTTTGGGAGTCTTTGGAACCTAACCTATTTTTCCCGTAAGACCTTAACAATAGACAACGTGGACCGCGACATCGCGGGAGCTCTCAAAACGCAACGCCGCGTTATCAGCGTATTCTTCTGTATATTCTATTTTCTACTTGTTACACTCCTATATGAAGTCTTTGATAGATTTAAGTATAATTTATTTGCATTCAGACAGTTATAAATACGGGTAAACTCTGCGTTTCTTTTTTCTTGTAAAGTACCTAAGTCGTTGTCAGATAAGAGAAGTGTCGTTTTGTCTGCATACTGAATACAGGTTGCGCCGTGGTCGTTATAAAAGTCATTTGCATAAAGGAATAAGAAGGGTCCTAATATCAAACCCTGTGACACTCCGTGTCTGATTCACGTTTATTTAGTCTGACGTATTGCTGATTATTATTTAAAGAGGGCTTCACCCAATCTAAAGACCACATCATACTCCATAATGAACCAATTTTTTTGATTATAATTGAGTTTTATATTGAATGAAGAGCTTTGGTCCAGAAGAGTGCAATTAAATTTTTTTATTGTACAAACTTTTACGGAGTTCCTCAATTAACGCAATAACGGCATCTTCCGTCCAAGTTTTTTTTCGCTATCAAACCGAACTGACAGAGTGACGATATATTTTCCTCCATGAAAAATATTATTAATTGTCGATATATGATTTTCTCAAAAAAATTTCCAATCTCCATAGTCGGTAAGATAAATATTGGACGATAATGCTGTTGATTATAATAATAATAATAATAATAATAATAATATAATAATAATAATATATTCATATTCAAATTTAAATGTAAATCCTTATTATCCGAAAAGATATTAAATGATTATGGCGAAATCTTTTGGCTTATAGCCTCTGGGAGCCTTTGGAGTGGTTTTTAAAATTGACGCAAAAAGGCTTAAAGTTTGAAAAATATGAAGGGAATAAAAATGTGTTTTATATACTATTTTGAATATAGGATACCTCGGTGGTGTAGTGGTCATATATATAATATATATATATTATATACCGATGAAGGTGGTGTAGTGGTTAGCGTCGTTGACCACGAATCCATCGGCCCCAGGATCGAGACCCGGTGACGGCAGGCGGCGCGCAGCAAAACCCAGCTGTTCATCCTTCCACATAATAAAAAAATTGGTTGATAGATGAATGGATATCCTGAGAGCCTAGTGTTAAGACGCTGGGCTGCTGATGGGGCGTGATTCGAATTCCACGTTAAACTGTCGGGCTAAAGTCAGAATGAACAATTCGGGCGGAAGAAAAACGAAGGTTAAACCAAGATGTGTGTGTGTATATATACACACACACTGTGTATTATATATATATATATATATATATTATAGTGTCTACATTTTTCTTAAAAAGTTTTATCTCTTGAAACCTAAAACTTTGGAGTAATTTGTATGCTCAGAGCTGCAGTAATCCTATTTCGTGGGTGACTTTTTTCAGATATTTTATTGTATGGATCTTCCATTTTTGAATGCAAATAAGTTTATTACGTAATATGATCTGTAAACAATATGAATTGTTTTATATTGTAATAAATGGGAAACTCTATAAAAACTTTATTAAATGTATTTGCAAATTTTCAAAAAGTGAATTTTTTATTAATAACTTTTAAAATAATTCTTTATAAGGCCGCGAACATTTTGTAAGTTAAGTACAAAAAATAATAAAAAACTTGGGGTCTTCAAAAGAGAACAAAATTGTACGGTATTCGCTATGTCGTGGCCATTGTTGCAACGCCGCTTCCCGTCGATTAGCGAAGTTAAGCGACATTGGGTCTGGGAAGTAGTTGGATGGGGAACCGTCCTCCGCGTCCAAATGGTGTAGCCACTCGTGGCTCGGATTTCACGTAAAGGTGTAGGTCCCTCCGGCGCAGGACCGTTTGTGGAAGTTAAACAATCCCAAAATAATAACAATTTAGAGGATTTAGAGTGATTTAGAGTGATAAAATACTAAGACATTTCTATTGGTTATCATATTACGGGTGTTGAAACATTAACAAAAATGTTGATTTTATATCTGTTTTGTTCATTCTTTTTTT